>JAZGTK010006693.1:0-20439 GCA_036877625.1 Ambastaia sidthimunki | reverse complement strand
AAAATACTTCACGGTCCCTTAGATTGAATTCAGTACATAGTATTAAAGTATGTGAGTTTGTACACAGTCCCAATCTTGACCCGGTCAGTGTGGGTTAGACTTTCCAGGCTCTTATTGGCCCTCCTGGGGAAAATTAGCCTCTCAGTCACTGATTAGTGTTAAAGCCCCTGTCTTTACTGAGAGGACCAGTGAGGCTGAGAGTGGGACAGAGACTATTGTAGTGAAGGAAGGGAAGCGAGAAATGATTTAGAGCGAGCTTTTCTGTCTTGTTGTTGTAAAGGCCTCTCTTTATTGAGAAGGGGTGGTGCCCTCATATGTTTCTTTTTAACTAAAACAGCCAGAATTTTTAAGAGCAATGCGGGATCACTCTTAGCACACAAACACACACACACATTCAATTCTGGCTTTACAGGCTTAATGTGAAAATTGGTTCTTGTGAAAACACCTTAATAAGAAGAAGTTTGTTGTTGGACACGATTGGATGTACAAAAAACAGCTTTCCTGTAAAAAGTGGTACAGCCACACTAAAACACAATAACAACCACATAGCAACTCCCTAGCACCCACCCAAAGCATTTTTTATTACATAGCAGCGTACTGGCAACCACAAAAACATGCTAGCATAGCGACGGTGCAGGCAAGCACTAACATTTTCTTTTTTAAAATATAAAAATAGAATTTCATATTTCATTATAATGAAATAATATTTTCATTATAAAAATGTAATCATGTCAGCATAAATGTAGAAATAATGTCTAACATACAGTGAATGCATACATGTGGTTGCTGTCTTAAACACATACTTAACATGCCACTTGTGTTACTACTACCTACAGGAAATAGACAAACAAATATTAAAGCTCTGTTTTTTATACACCCATTAGCTCCACCAGTCTCAATATATTGGTAATTGCCTCCTTCCCACTGACAGACACACTTCAATAATATAGTCTGTTTACAGTTTACACACACACACCCACACACACACACACACACACACACTACCTCTCCCAATGCCTCTGGAATTACTCAGTCACAGTTTTTCTTTTTAGATGTTTATAGCCCCCTCTGTACCCCATAGGTAACACAGCACTACAAAAGCAGCCCTATTTCAACAGACATTTTATTAGTTGAATAGTCTTTTTTAACTAATAAGCAGCCTCGGTTAACCTCACTTCAAAGCCACATGCATCAATGAAATAGAAAATGACACAAGCTGTGTTATTTCATCCAAATAATTTGTTATGGCTGTGAACACTCCCATCAGTAATCAAAATCATCAGTTACTGTTTGAACTTATTTTTCCACATATTGCTCAACAGTGATTGGACACAAACTGATAATGTCCTTACTAACTTCATCTCTGTTTTCTATCTATGCACAACATAGATGCTACAGCTAACAAACCCAATTCAATGGGATCAGTCTGGTTCACAATTTTAGCATTCACAATTGCAATGTCCTTCAGATTTTTCCTAAATCTTTCCTCTCTTGAACTTTGTCCAGCTCGACTGTCTGCAATGTTAGGTGTAGTTTCCAAGCCCTCCAAAGCTGACTAGTTTTTTTTTAGACCCGATTTAGACCATTTCCATTCTGGTTTGAATATGAGTCTGTTCTGTTCTCCATCCCACTAACTAGCTGTGTCCTCCATACAGAAAGAGACATTGAATGAGTATCATTTTTAAGAGAAACTGCGAAGCATTCAGATTGTTGTTGGAAATTGTGGGTGACATTTGACAGTGTTGGATGCAGAATTATTATATTTCCAAATGGGTTTTGGTCTTATTTCTGAATATACAATTCTATGGTTGTTTACACTGTGTGTGTGTGTGTGTGTGTGTGTGTGTGTGTGTATTTGAAAATGTAGCTCATTTATATATTTTGCAATATTGTGTTCCAGACTCTCCAAACTTCAAAATAAAGGCCCAGCTGTGTAGCACTGCTTCCTTTCAGTAGCCAGTACATGGATTTAGACTGATACTTAATACTATACCTGGATAATACATTTCTTATGTGATGGATTTAATCTTTCATAATGAATCTGACATGGAATGATTCTACTGTGTACATGACAGCTGTGATGGTTTATGTATAATTGTATAAATGGTTTTCTGTTTTTCAGAGTAAGGAACAGCAGCTTCAGGCCTTAAACCAAAGCAACAAAGTTTTCCTCTACTGTGCCTTCCTAGATTACAGGTAGGTTTTCATAGTTGTGGTTCAGTCTCAAATGTTTCATTTTAAAATGAAGAGTTCACCCAAAAACTGAAAATGCATCGTGTCTTTATTCAACCTCATGTTGTTCCAAACCCATAAAACGTTCTTTCATACATGGAACACAAAAGGAAAAAAGTGCAATTATAGTGAAGAGGGACCGGAGCTTTAGTGCTTTGAAAAGAGAGCAAGAGTATATATGAGAAATTCGTATTTGACTGGTTTTGTAAACAAGATCAACTAATTCAGGGAAAAGATCTGCCTCCAAAGAACAATTTGTTCGTTAATTGGACAGAGTTAATTCTCACATGAATGCACTGAAGACAGCTCGGAACAATAAACTAAGTCTAATGTAGGGATTTCTGGCAATGTATCATTCATATTAGTCTTATAGGATTCGTTAGAAGTCTGTTATTGATAAAGAATAATCTTGTGCAATACGAAAAATGAAAGAAAAATCACTTAGGGCCTTAAACAAAGCCAATGTGGGATTATTTGAGAAATGTAAATCATTTGAAATAAAGCATGTTTGATTTGTAGTGAGATCCCTTCTCTTGTCTTTCTCACTGTCTCTCTCTCATTTATTATTATGTTCACTTGCTCTTTTCCACATGTGGGTACTCAATAAATTACTGTACCCATGATGGACATTAAAGATGGAGAAGTAATGAAGCTGGAGTGTTTGTTCTCACATAGATTAATGGGATCTTGCTTTGGTTTTGATTTCTTTTAAATCAGGTTTGATTAATAAAGCTCTGCTAACACCATTACCACTGGATGAGGGTGTGAATGCATTTGGTTTCAATATAAACTATGAATAGCTCCAGCAGATGTAATGCTTAGTTAAACATGTGTATGTGTGTGTGTTACAGCACCAAAGAGGGCGTGTGGTCCAATGAGGGATGTGTGAGAGCTGATGGAAACCTGTCCTTCTCTATCTGCGTGTGTAACCATCTGACCAACTTTGCCATCCTCATGCAGGTGGTTCCCATGGAGGTGAGACACACACTGTGTTACACAATCTGGTGCCATTTGTCCTCTGTGGTGCATGAATTACTGGCAGTCTTGCTTACTTTGGCAAAATATTAAGTTAATATAAATGATTCAAAAACTCTACAGCTCATTTTGTGTGTGTGTGTGTGTTTGGCACAAGCAAGTGCATAATTCTTTCTACCTTAGACTGTACAGAAGAGCTTGGTCAGTGTTTCATCACAACACTTACACTCATGGTTTACTACACTGGTTGCACAATGTTTGATTGTTTGTCTCTCTCCTGATGTCAGTGGTCTATTATTACAGCTCCATTCAGCATTATATACACGCTCATTTACTTTTTCTTCTTTCATCGAACTATCTAAGGTTTAAATCACCGGTATTATGCACATATATATTACAAAACTAGCAGGAGACCTTAATGTTAGTGTAGTTTCTCAACATTCCTTGCTTCAGCAATTAGGTCATATCCCAGCAGGCTCCTCTACAAACATTGAGGCACTGCGATGATTGCAATGCTAAACTGCATTACTTTTCTGCAGCGAGCCAGCAGCATGCAGGGCCTTAAGTTTTGATTGGCCGAGACACTCAGTAAATCAGCAGCAGAGTTTAGTAAAGAAGGCAATTTGGATGCAGTTGAGACGGTTCTCCCTGGGTGACGTGCAGTATTTTCGTTCGAAACCCGGTGCTGTACGTGAATGTGTCTCGGAGGAGGCCTCAGATTAGAGGCTGGGTGGGTTGAGAGCCGTGGGCCGGATTTGGCGGACAAACGGATTGTCATATGTCAGGCAATGCTTGTAAATAACAGCTGCCTTTGAAATACGGCTCGAGAACCACAGCTTCGTGTTTTGCTAACCCTTGTCCTGTTGATTTATGTAAAGAGAGCAAATTTAAATCAGGCTTAAGAACCTGTCAGCAAGCCTCGCTAAGTAGTCCCGTAATTTGTCTACAAAGAAAAAACACATTGTTTCAGAGAAAAGCAGATTCCAGTTAGTTTAAAGTTTGCATTTCTTGACTATACAAGCCGAACGAGACACCCAGGTGCAGCTCAGCTCATCTGTGTCGATCATCTGCATGTGTTTGTTGAGAAGATCTGTCTTTACTCAGTTATGTAATCATCTCCTCTCACGCTTTAATGCTAATGTCAGTCTTCACCAAGGCCTCAATTAGCGGCTCACCTCAATGCTTCAGGCTTTGAGGAGATGCCACCACTTTCTCCACCACTCTGCAGGTCCTCGATATTCTGGGCCTGTGATGATCAGAAAGCAGAAGGAAGATTTAATGTACAATCAAACCCAAGCAATGAAATAGAATTATGGGGAAAGCAACTGCCTATGACGACCCAACATTGGGTACCAATTAGTGGCGACAGGCGTGAGGAAGTGTGACAATGCAGAGCTGTATGTCCTGAGAGACTTTTGAGGATGTAATTGTTTGTCCTTTTCTAACAGGTGGTTTAATGTGATTGTATCATAATATATCACATTTACCAAATGTTGCTCCAAAAACTGTCATAGCAAAACTGTTTAACTAGACTTTGAGTTCTGACCATGTTTTTAAGAGCTAACATACATTTGGCTTTTGGGATTTGGCAAGTGTGATTGATCAGGATTGGTCCAGATTAGGCAGGATTGTTTTTGATAAAGTGATGATGTAACGTGTTGAAGTCATTTAATGTTATGCAAACATTAATCCAAGTTTAGCTGATCATATGGGATCTTTGACTTTTCAATCAGTGCCTTGTTGCTGTGGTATTCTGTGTTTTTCTCATTTATAATAACAGCGGGGGCTTTTAAGCCCTTTAAAACCCTGCAGTACTCAAGGCCAAATTATTGACATATAGTTTGTCTCTCACTGCCTGTGCTGTTTCATTCCTTCACAGCTCTCAAAGGCCCACCAGGTGGCGCTGTCCACTATTAGCTACATCGGCTGTTCTATTTCTATTTTCTGCCTGGCAATTACACTGGTCACCTTTGCCGTGCTGTCGTGAGTATCCCACAATGCTTTATGCACATACAAACATTTTTGGTCATATCATACATTGTATTTACTAACCAACATGATTACAGTTGAAATGTGTAGTTTGTGCACAACTAGCATCACCAAACAAAGTTGCAGTAATGTCTGGTTTGAAACAGGTTTCCCAAACCCTCAATTGGTCATTGGCCATTGGTCGGCCAAACAGAATGTCCCACCCCAAACTCATGCCACTGGTTAGGACAGAGTTGCTTTAAGTTGACCAATTTATTTAACTCAGTTTATTTAACTCAAATAAACAGATAAATGTTTTAATAGTGCCACAGCCTTTACACTTTTCGGAGAAATCAGCCTACGAAGGGCTTTCCTATAAAATAGTTGTGTCTGCATATTAAAATAGCATAAACAAAGTATTTTAACATAAAAAAATAGTGCTTTAAACACACTTAAGCTTTAAACATACCTCTTCCTATATCTGTTTCTATATAGGTCTGTCAGCACCATCCGAAACCAGCGTTACCACATTCATGCCAACCTGTCGTTTGCCATCCTAGTGGCTCAGATCCTGCTGCTCATTAGCTTTCGCTTCAGTCCTGGAACGGTGAGTCTATCAGCCAATAGAATCTCTGCATTCAGTACAGGCCAGCACGCTACATTCTAAACCTAGTGTTCAGCACAGACTCAAACAAATAGCACACAAAATATTGTTGGATCTATAGTTGACATGTTAATGAACTTTTTTAATGACTTGATTTAAAATGTAATGTTTGATTTAAAACGTAATGCATTTAATTGTGTTTGTGTATTGTGTATATTGTATTATAATTACAATATCGTCATTGATTTCAAAACAATAGGTTGTCGTAACATTAAGAAAAAAGAGCGGATGACTCCACTAATCCACTCACATGCCTGCAGCATTACGAGCAGATTAATATGATACTGAGTTAATTTGATTTTTGCTTCATTTATCTGAGGTCTTGGCTGAACTCTCACTGTGGGTGTTTTAGCACTATTGTCAATATTGAGCTGGTATTAACTGCCTAAACTCAATGGCTCTCTCACCTTAATTTTTATTTTAAAAGAAAGGTTTACCCCAAAATTATAGTTCACTATTTATTTACACTCATGCTGTTTTAAACCTGTATGACATTTTTTACACACAAAAACACAGACTGCATTTGAGCTTTGTAAGTTAATGAGGGAGTTAGTGGGGTCTTAATAGTAACAAATCGTTCCTTTGAGACTTTAAAATGAATCAGTTAAGCTGATTCACCAGACTGAATTGAATGATTCGTTCAGGAATTTGACTGATTTAGTGATCTTTGATCTCTTTCCTTTGCCACCCAGCTTCCATGTAAGATCATGGCCATGTTGTTGCATTTCTTCTTCCTGTGTGCGTTCGCCTGGATGCTGGTGGAAGGGCTGCATCTCTACAGTATGGTGGTCAAGGTGTTCGGCTCTGAGGGCAGCAAGCACTTTTACTACTATGCCATTGGATGGGGTGAGTCTAGAGAACATTGTTGGCTGACTTCAGTGCTGTACGAATGAACTGTGGCTTTGTTTTAGCACCTGATTCAGCAATCGCAAATCGTAGACTTAACCACCTACACCACTGGAGCAGTTATTTAACTGAACTGAACCAGGTATATTTGAACTAAGTATTTTAAGCGAACACTACGTAGACAGACGCCGCCGCAACCAAAGTAACTTAAAAAAATAACTTTTAAAACGTCTAAAACAACCTATGGGCTTCCTGCCAGCTGATTAACATTGTACACAGCAGCAACTCAAGACAAAAAAGCAGTTTAAAAGCAGCCGACGTTGCGGCGGAACCGGGGAGCACCTATAGTTACAGTATATCGAAACAAAAAGTATTGCGAGTATTACGTTTTTTTTTTATGTCCCCTCGGGGGCTCCGTACCAATCTGAGTGAAGTGGCTGACAGGCTTTTTGTACGGGCCAGAACACGCCCCACAGTATAGTCCAACCTCTGACGCTGATTGACAGGTTTCGGTGTAATACCTCGGAAATTCAAATGCAAAATGAATTGTGTTTTAGTTTTGGCAGCTACATACGTGACGCAGAGAAAGTGAAAAGGCTAATCTGGAAATTGAGATTGCTATTTAAATATAACAGGGTCGTTACTTGTAAGTCATAGCAAATACAGATGCAAATAGACTTTGCATTTCCATTTGAAATTTGGCAGGCACTGTGCGCATGCGAAAATGCAAACGATAATGAAATATTTGCATTTGGATTATGGCACAATTTATGCGTCCACATATGGAAAAAAAAAAGCAAATACAATTTGCAATTCCTTTTAAAAATTGTCCGGAAAATCACTCCATAGAAATGTGTTCCGTTACACACAGATACACATAAACAAAAATGCTGGATCGCACATGGCGTGAAACCAAACATCAGATCAGTGTCACTTGCCTTAAATGACCCAGTTCAAAATTATTCATGGACCAGAGAGTCAGACAGGGTTGTCCCACTGCAGGCATTAGTCCTGAGACACATCAGCCAACTCCCTTTAGCCATGAATGATGTGGCCATGTTGTTTAGGAAAGGGAGGAGAAGAAATTTGTATGTTACAGTCTGTCAGAGATGTCAGTACATAAAGGGCACTAAATCTTCCCAGAGTCTTTGGTAAGTCGTCACTCTTGATACCGTCACCAATATTAATTAAGTTGTTCTCAAGTGTGCACATGTGATAATGGACAACATGTGCTTTGTTTGGATCAATCTCTCTCTCTCTCTCTCTCTCGCTCTCTCTCTAACTCTCTATTACAATTCTGTTTTAATATTTAAGGACAATAAGGCGCCATAAAGCAAATACATATTTGTATTTAAACATTCATTAGCACATGCAAAGTTGGCACAGTAATAAACGTTTGATTAAGTGTAAAATAAACAGACACTTTTATTCGTATCCATAGGAACACCCATCATATTCTAAATGTGGATGAAGAAAACAGGCTTTGTTGAACTAAAGTCATTACATTTGATTGAGGTCTACTCCCTCTCTTAAAACTGTTTGGCAAAGCCACATGTTCTTTATTTATGGTGGCACGAATATAACCGGCTACAGTCCAGCTGTTCTTATTTTAGTTCCTACGACATAATCTTAAAACTTCTACAGTGGGTTACACTGGCTATTTACAGCAAGATATTTTTAGCTCCTGTACTGTTTTATGGAAGATTTATGTTAAAATCTTTTATGGCATTGCTATGCCTTTAAATTACTAAGAGTACAAAATATTTCAAGTAGCTTGTCAATTAATATGAGGTCAAAACTGCATGTATGATAATTTTACAGGAATTAGAATTTGGTTTCATGTAGAATGTAGTGTAGCTTTTCACATTACAGAACTTCTGTCTCTGCCTGGTATTTCATTCATTCATTCATTCATTTCATTTGTGTTGTTTAAAAGTTCCATGTCCTTCTGAAATGTCTGTGTGTTTTTTAGGATCCCCTTTGGTCATATGTGTGGTGTCTATGACCTCATCACTAAGCAGCTATGGGGAAATTGGCAAGTAAGTTACCATGACAACACTGTGGGTCATGGCCTGGTCAACAGATGTCCAGTTGAAAGGGTACAAATGATTTTGCCTGACTTTTAATGTCTCTTTCTTGTTTTCTCTCTTTTTTTACTAGTTGCTGGCTTTCTCTTAATAATGGGGCAATCTGGGCTTTTGTAGCCCCTGCTTTGTTTGTTATAATGGTAAGTAGCCATTAAAGTAGAGTTAAGGTTTAGTGCTGTCAGTCAATGCAAGTCAATAAACCATGTAACTTTCACATGATAAGTGCAAGGATTTTAGAAAAAGATACAAACTATCTGTAAGTTAGCTTACCATTTACAAGAGGCAAACTCCGCCCACAGAAGTACATCTGAATAATATAACTATTATTGAATGTGCTGAAAACATTAGTTCTATAAGGACAATTTACAGTTCAAGTAACATGGTTTTGCACAAAATAATTAACATACGTTTATACGTCAGTCAACAATTACGTAAATAACATACGTAGTGAACAACAATACGAGCTGTGCTTCCCTGCTTTTCATTGTGACCTTTGTTTTTACAAATATAGGGACTGGTCAAAACTATTATCTATTTTCACAGCTGTCATAATTTTTTGAATTTCTCTTTATCTGAAACACTGCTCAAATCCAAAGCATAAATTATTTCTATTAAATCTACCATTCTGTATATAGAACAACAATGCTTGGAATGAGGGTTTGCGTGTGATATTTGTTATGCTGTAATCTCCAGGTTAACATAGGCATCCTGATAGCTGTGACACGGATCATATCCAGGATCAGTGCTGAAAATTACAAGGTTCACGGAGACGCCAACTCTGTGAAGTGGGTGATTATTTACTGTATCTGATGTCATGCCTCCGTGGAGTCATATTGTCTCTGATTTTTAATGTGTGTGTCCCTCTAGGCTGACGACCAAAGCCGTCGCAGTTCTCTTGCCCATCTTGGGCATATCATGGATCTTTGGTGTTCTGGCAGTAAATGACCACTCCCTGCTTTTCCAGTACTTGTTTGCAGTCTTCAACTCGCTACAGGTCAGACGTCAGTACTGCACAGCACAGCACAACAGCGCTACACTAAAACTCACATTGACACACATTACCACAGCTCCCACTCTTATTGAACTGCATCCAAAATCAACAGCATGTTCTCCAAACAATGACAGCTTTAAAAAATATGGTACATAATGATGTTTGAAAAGACTTAAGTCCTCTTAAGACTCTGGAGTGACTTGTGAGAGCTTTAGCCAGTGTTAATTGGAGCCCCTTCGCAACACTAAGTCTTATCTTTGTTTGTCTTTCATCTCAAAGGGCTTCTTCATATTCCTGTTTCACTGTCTGTTAAACTCTGAGGTAAGAGCGTGTTTGTGCAGCTGTGTGCCTGAAAACTGTGTTGTATGTCTGGGGAAAATTTCTGACGTAGCTGCAGCAAACAGCACGCTGGTGTAAATTAGAAAGTTTGTATGAGCCCTCCTTCACACCTGAGAAGCTTATTCAAAGCCCCACCTAGTGGTGATGTTTGATACTGCGTTTCAAATAAATGCATTTGTAAAGTTCTAAATCATATTGTGAATAAACATATAAAACTAAAGTCTCATATGTAACAGATAAAAATAAATATAAATTATTAAATTGATTGTGTTTTATACTCAATGCTGATTGGCCGATACAGCATTGCTTATAGTAAAGACTGTAATTGCAAAACACCTGTTTTCACAATTACAATGTAATTTTATATTTTAATGTATTTTTAATTGATTTATTTTAAATTTAACTTTTATTGCTCTACAGGTGAGAGCTGCTTTCAAACACAAAACCAAAGTGTGGACCTTAACCAGCAGCTCAATCCGCAACATCAATGTAAAACCTTTCAACTCAGATATTGTAAGTTATTTCAGATCATCATTACATTTCTATTGTTCATGATTATGAAATTTTAGATTGTGTATTTATGCTCAATTTGCCATCTGTCTTGTTTTCTTTACAGATGAATGGCAACAAGGGAGGTGTGTCTCCCACAAAGATGAACACATGGGACAAAAGCACCAACTCTGCCAACCGCATAGATTTGTCTGCTGTATAGGGCAGACGGATCTTTATTTGCTCACCAATGGCCACCGATTCAGCAAAGGACAAAAGAGTACAGTAAAGTTTCCTGGCACAGATGGTGTTAATATGGCCCTCTATAATACGAAATATCACATGCTGAAAGGACTTTTAAAAGAATTAATGTCAAAAAGGTTACGGAAAAAATGCAGCTTATAGTAGAATTGAACTCACAACACAAAGTTCTCTGATGTCATTTTCTCCTGCTGATAAATTCTCTAAAGATACAGAAGATGAATGAAGACACAAGGCCCGATGTTGGAATAATAATGTGGCCTGTTAAGGAACCTGAATTAATAAGTAAACATAAAGTATGCATGAAGCATTCTAGAAAATGTACAAACTCTCAAGGAATGGAGAGTTTGAGAAGATGGCTGTATTTTTAAAGTGTTTCCTCACTCTGGTTATTTGGACCACACACGTCTGATCCATCTTTAAAGGACATGCTTATCAGGTACTGATCTGAAGTCTTCAACTCTAGCAAGAAAGAATCATACAAATAGCAGATTCAAGCAGATCTCCACAATAACAGTTTGTAAGAATTACTGTTCATCTGACTTCACAATTTCGTTGCTTTTGCTTTTCGTTAATTAGGCACTGTTTCCATCTTAAAATACAGCTGAACATGTTATATTTCAGACTGATGCTTTTCTATACATTGCTATGATTTACTGTTTATGTTGTAAAGGCTTAATCGTTTCTTGAAATAAACCGGAATGCATAATTTCATAAAGCTCTATTGCACACATTTGCGATAAATGCCCTAAAGCCAGTATGCTACGCCCACAGAGATAGAGGAGAAAAAGTTAATGTAAAAGTGCTGTCATACGTATTAGTCATATTTATTAGTACAAAGACCAAGAGTTTTATTATTGTGCAACCATATATATCATTTAAATTATTGTTTTCCTCATGTTCCAAGAAGACTTTGATACTGTGTGAAAGATAGTTTCACTATGTATCAGAATATTATAGAATTATTTTTATTATTTTCGACTTTATGGCTTACTCAGCTATTGTATTTTAGCATCAGGCCTAGTGCTGATTTCAGGGGCAAACCAGCAGAATTTTGTGAAATGATTTAGTGTGGAACCAAGAGCTCTACACTACACACTACACCAAGTAGCCAAAGCATTATTACAATATTACATTACCCCAATACTGAATAAATAAAAACACGGGGTAAAGGATGTGTTTAACTTTGAGAATAATGGCCATTTCAGTTTCTGCTGTAGGTATTTTGGTTTATCCTCACCAGTTGCAGCCATCACAAAATGAGTATTTTTGTAGTGCAGTTTCTGTCAAAGTGTAATTTAATAAGTTTCGTTTATGCAGTTTTTCTTATCAGGTAATTAAATGTACATTTAGCCCATTCATGTACTATATCTTTGTCATTTTAAATGCTGATGTTGTTCTACACTCTATTAATAGCAGGAACTTTATTTGAAAGTGGAAGTTGTAGGATAGATATGATTGGACATATTTGTGCCTTTTTTCATTACGTATTCTTTAATAGTAGGAGTACAGCAAAAACATTTGCAGCACACACACACACACACACACACAGCCCTGCTTTAAAGCATTAGCTGCCTTTTAAAGAAGAAGGGCCTTAAATCTACAAATTCCAGCAAAGTGTGTTTTCTCTACATAATGTGAGAAGAGTTTCTGTGAAGTTTTTTTTTGATTCTGGATTTGATTGTATTCTGCTCTATCATTCAAATGAGCTTTTCCACAAAGATCTGTTTTGATAATAAGAGATTATGCCATTAAAAACTTTTATTTAAGTCTAAAAACTGTACTGTGATATGACATACATGAGATGTACATATCTGTAAGTCTTATGTTACTACATATAAGAGTGTCATTAAGTTCTAAATTCTAATGGGCACTTTTCATTTCTAACATCATTTTGTGAAATTCATAACCTACCATCCATACCATCCATTTAAAACATAACACGTGATGGTGGTGATTATTCACAATGAGGATGATGATAGATGAAAAACATTTTATCTTATAACCTGTATGTTCTGTGTTTCTAGGCTGTAAAACACTGTGAATCCTTCAATAGGATTTACTGTAAAAGCGATAGTGAAAGGTATTAAAAAACAGCCATGCTGATTTTAAGGATTTGATTGATTCAAATGAACTATATTGTGATGATTACATCTTCTCATGTAAATTGGAAAAAGATTATGAAATTTTCTACATGACATTTTGATCATCTATGCCATCCATTATATTTTAATCGAGCATCTTTATGTTTGTATTGTGTGTTTGAATAAAAGTATTTTATTTGGTATTAACAATGTTTATGGCATCTTTGTTTTTGGCATCTTTGTGTTTTCATTTACTATGGTGATGTGTCTCCAAAACATTTAGCTTTAATGCTAAGTTCATGTGTTCAGTTCCCAGTAAATGCATGTACAGATTAAAAGAACAGTTTAAAAGAAATGTACATGAATGTAAATACTGTATATTCAATAACAAACGTTTATAAGCTTGCTATAGACACATTTTACAGAACGTTTAGTGAGTTCAACATGAACCTAATAATAAATGTGTGATTATGGTGTATGCCAACTACAAACCAACTGCCAACTGTTTATTCTATCAAAATAGATTTTTTTATAGTATATAATAGTATACTCATAAAGCTCTACATACACAAAACTAACATGTAAAGACAAAAATAGTCTATATAGACAATAGAATAAATAATATATATAGGGTTGACCTAACATATTCTTATTTGGTTACATGTTTGCCAAGACATGATGGAGAGATTGATGCAGAAGGTGTCATGGCTCATGCCTGAGTTAGTGTAACCACACATATTACACAGTCAATGTCCCATAGATTGAGCCAATTGCACTGTAATGGGATGGAGTTCAGTGCAGATACAAAAGCAGATTATTTAGATTAATTGACTAAGTTCATTGCAATTAAGTAATAAAGGTCCCAACCGGCTTTTTACAATGAAGGCTTAAAGCTACATTAAAGTTCTCCTTATCAGCTAGACATGTTTATGGTCAAGCACAATATGAATAAAGGTCCACTGGTATCATATATCAATCTTTAGATTTGGGTGGAGGTGCTTAATTGCCAAATATGTCAATATGATATTATTAATGATATAACAAAGGCAGATTGCCCACATAATATGTTATTCATTGAAGACAATGAGTATAGTGATGTAAGCCAGTTCATGACATCTAAAGAAAGCAATGGGCGGGACTCCAAAATTTGATTTAGCAAAGAAGCAACATGGAATTGATTCCTGCAACTGTGATCTTCCAGATGTGGATCATTAGGCATGCTGGCTTTTTAGAATAATATCCTTCTGGACTAAGTTTCATGTGAAGGGGAAACATATATCAGTCCTTTTGAAAGACAGTTTTTATTTTTTGTCTGAATCATTTTTTTTCTTTAAAAAAAATTAAATTGTGAAACACAACAGAAACAATACCACAGATTAAGGTTAACATTTAAGAACAAGTTTTTAAAGCTTTGTAGGCCAATTTCTAAAAAGGACACTTGGATGCTGCAGAAAGCCACTTAAAGATTCCTAAAGGTTGCTTGTAACCTTAAGATATGTGCTCATTTAATATTTCTTTATCTTTTTAAGATGATGGCATTAACACGTCATATAGTATGTACAAATATTGATATATTGTACATTTAATGCTATTTAATGCTTAATATTGTCGTTTAAAAGGCACACCAATCAAAATGAACATTACTCCTTAAGATTAATGCTTACATATGTAACAAGATATTTTACCACAAGAGGGCATTAATATCATGTCTAACATAGAAGACATAGAAGAAGCAAAACTCCGCTTGTTGTGCTTTCTAAACAATTTTAGGCTTCCTAAAATTGTATTATGTGTTACCATATAGTTTATCTAAATCTGTCCCCATTGCATATCATTTAAAGTGAAAGCGTGCGTTAGAAATGAGGGTTGATGTTAGTGATTTTCTCCACTATTCAATTATTCTACTAATCAGTTATTAGATTAATATTTTTTTTGCCTACAGTATTTAAGTCTCTGGGAGCCCAACGGATGTATGAGACTGCGTTTTTTGCTCGCAGTTGAATTTGACAATACTCAAGTGCGCATGTACAGAATAAACAGGCAGTGAGTTACTGCGCATGCGTTTGTGTACATGCACCGTTCAAGCTGTGTTTGGAAAGTGACGATCAAAACGGCAGACAGCTCAAACAGTCAAGATCGACTTGGTGTTAATGACATTTTCTGAATCTCATATAGACATACTTTTATAAGTGCTCCAGAAAGATCTGTGGAGGTGACATACTTTTACTTTGTAGTATTTTAAAATCGTATGGTTAAAATGACAGCGACTGGTTTATTAACGAGAAGGTAGCGATATCGCAATACCGATCATGTCCAAAGTGGTAGTTTGTTTGAGGCAAAGGCAGCTGGTAGGAAACGGCAAACGGGTACATGGTGAGACCTGTGGGTGCACAGACGGGTCACTGACATCCTGATACCACCTGTGGATTTTACTGCGGACTTTTACACTGTTTCTACGCGATGGAAAGCGTCGGCAAGTTTGAGTTTAACAGGAAAGACTTGATAGGACACGGCGCTTTTGCGGTTGTGTTCAGAGGAAGACATAAAAAGGTATGTCTGATAATGATCATTTTATGATGATCATAAAGATTATCATAATAAAGTTTTTTTTCTCTAAAGAACAACTTCGTGGCCTCTGGTGTATGATATAGTCATTTTCACCCTGCACGAATATCAGTCATTACAAAGTGAAACCTTCTCGTTATCTACAGAAACATGATTTTGAAGTCGCTGTGAAATGCATCAACAAGAAAAATCTCGCCAAATCACAGTCGCTGTTAGGAAAAGAGATCAAGATATTAAAGGTAAGTTTGTTTATTGGTACAAGTGAGTCATACTCAAATAAACAGTCTACAAGGATCGATGATAAACTTGTGTTTGTTTTTGCCAGGAGCTGAAACATGAGAACATCGTCAGTTTACTGGACTTCCAGGTATGTTTACGCTGTCTGTATCTATTATATCCCAAAGGAGTTTGGTTATTTAGGGGAGAGGTCTTAGGCTAAGACCTAGTCTTATGAAAGGTAGATCTTTGTTCTTGTTACTGGGAATATTTACATCTGGAATGTCGCATGGCCCACTGTTGACGTTTTGGGCGCATTTCCTGCATTTGATTGGTTAGATGTTAAAAGCCCCACCCACCCCGTGACGTCACATACCGCGGTATGTTTTTGAGGAATCGCCCAAGGGTTTTAAAACAGAAAGTTTAGCAAAGTGAGTAATGAGTCATGATAAGTAGTGATTTAATTTTGCATTTTCTTGCATCAGCAACAGTGAAAACATCACAGATCTAACTTGGTATCACCAATAATAATAATTGATCTTTTGAAATCGAACCCACGACATTTGCGTTGCCAGCGCACTGAGCTACAGGAATCTACGTATTCAAATATGAAGTATTTAAGTATTAAGTTTTAAAAAACAAACACACAACAAACAAGAAACAATGGCAGTGACAACAGGTGTATATATCTACACCTGACACCTGTGCCTGCATCAGCACACTTTTTAACGACTGTCTCTATTATTTGCATACAGAACAGACACTGTCTGTATAGGATGTCAGTATATGTATCTTAATGAATACAGGACGGGACTCTGGGCAGTCAAGCTGTTGATCTGGTGACAGATGGCTGTCTCAGGTGTTGGGTGGTGATCAACTGGAGATTAACGTGCTAGACTGCTTAATAATAGTTACACCTTTGTTCTTGTGCTGTTGTACTTTTGAGCAAGTCTGACAGGTTTACTTCAAATTGTTGGTGGTTGTAAAAGATAAGATGATTAATAAAACAATTATTAATATTTGCTGTATGTAGCCAAAATGTAAATACTGATTTGTACATGCAATCGTTTTTAGTTTATACCAGGTCTAAAATATTGAATTTGAAACAAGTGAATAAATGATATAATAATTATTATAATTTTTTTGAGGTTCCTGGCGTTGACTAAATGACATTGTTATTGGCAAGATATTGTGACATGTCAACTAACAGTCGTCATGGTAACTACTCTGCTTTCATGCTTCCACTTTTAATGACATGATCACTCCAGGCCTGATAAACATACACAATATGCTATAATGAATCCACAGTTAGTCATTCAGTACCTCCCACCACAGCACCCTTAAACAGTGACCTCACAATGAGTGCACACTAATAATTCATGCCTGGTCCATCATACTCACAGGCTGTTAGGGCTGCACAGGATCATGTGATACTCAATGCAGTCATCATTCACTCATAGCACTGCCCCTATTGACTTGGTTTGTATCAGTCTGATCTACGTCTGATAAACACTTAGTTCTTGTCAGGAGTTTCTTAACCTGGGCTGATCAGCTGCTGAGCAGACAGCTGCCAAGCACTGGATCCACCTGACTGTACAACCTGCACCAGGTGGTTGACAAATGATGCTAAGTGCTTAGTCAGTGAAACTCAACTCTGTTATCCCATATCCATGGAAACCAGCTTTGGAACAGCTTTAGGTTTAACTTTCAAAATGTTCTAGAGGATCGAGTGACAGATTTTTGCCTTTATGTTGTTTTAGTCTTTTGTTGTTATGAAACATGATACTTACCTTTGTATTGTACAGTTTGTTGATGAATCATAAGGTTTTAATAGGTGTCACCCAGGGATGATAAATATGTAGAGGGTGATTATTCTAGTGTATTTTGCTTAGACTTTACACAGTTTGCATTACTTCACATTAACTAGTTTCACTTATTTGACTTACAGTGAAGCAGCTTAACAATAAGCCTTAATCCACAATAATGGTGCCATGCACTTAGCAAAATTTGCTGTTACACAACTTTTAAAATTGAGTGTGTTGCTTTGTCTCACAGAAGCAGTTTTCTAGCTCACATAATATGCTGCATAAACATACACAATCATTAAAAGAAACTTATCTTGGCCCTGTTTGTCATGCTGGTGGCTGTGGGTTATGACACCTCCTGACTGTGGTAACACACAAGGCCTGTATGGAAATTGGCTGAATGTGACTTCTGTTGCACAATATCTAAGCCACATAAATGACATTGGTTTCGTACGGTCACCCTGACGCTTGACATACTGATCAAGTCCATTAATCAAATGATTGAGTAATAGAATAATTTATCTTCATATGCATATGTTCTGAATTTAGCAACATTTTCTACACATATAATTGTGCAGTCATTACTGAATGACACCCATTGTAATTTGTATTTCTTGCAAACACAGATTGCAGTAACAAACCAATACATAGAAAGCTTAGATCATATTTAAGGTTTGTATGGTGAGTCATTTTAAAAACTGCTCTGACTCATTGGCTCCTTTTCAATATAAAGAATTCGTAACTTGGTAAATATATGGCGTGCCAAAAAGCATCGTGCACCTGCTTTGTTGATTGTCTCATACATACAATGAATCATTTTTGGCTGAATGACAGCAAATGTTTAACTGGTGTCTCTTTCTATCAGGAGATTTCGGGATGTGTCTATCTTGTCATGGAGGTGAGTCCAGATGGCACCCTGCACCTCTCACATGCCAACTGTAAACTCAAAATAGACCCGGTGTGAAGTAGCGAATAAAACGCTGCAGAGGTTAAATTTCACACCCGCTTGCTGGATAATTTTCACACTAAATTCAATTCACACTATTGTGCTGTTGTTAAGAACATAAAGCCATTTGAAGCCCTGGTGTAAGTGCATCATTCTTTTAATGAGGGTTTGATTTGTTTTAACCGTATGCTTAGGTGTTTGTGTGTGTTCTTTCACAGTACTGCAATGGAGGTGACCTGGCAGAGTATTTACACTGTAAGTACACTAGCCTCATCTGGACATTTAAAAGACATCTGTTTTTTTCCATAATGTCTGACTGACATAAAACAATGCAATTCCTCACTGTATGTTTTGTAAAGACATTTCTGATTGTTTGAGCACCCTGACATGTCAGCTTCTTGCTTAACCAATGGCATGAGTGTAAGGCAGGGCTGGTGGATGGGGTTGTAGGAGTGTTTGGAAAACCTTTTTGGTTCTGCTAGAAGTGCAGAATTGACAAACCTTACTTTTAAGGAGTCACTTTGTAGCTCCTATAGTTCCATCATTATAAAATATTTATGAGCATGCATAGTCCAAGAAATGCTATTAAAGTATTTATTAATCTAACTGAGATTCAATAAACTGATTTAAATGATTAAATGAAAAATGATTTAAATGAAATCTTGATTTAAAGGCATAGTGCACTCAAAATGAAAATATTTTCTCATGCTGTTTACTTTCATGGGAGTGAAACTTTCAGCATAACAGTTGTTTATACAAAAATGTCAAATAATAATAATAGCAGAATGTTTAGATTTGGATAATGTAAAAAGAAAATGTATTAACCTTAAATATATGATCCATATTGAGATTCAATATAAGATAAATATTACCATATTTTGTTATATAGGAATATCACTGCTTATTTAAACTTTTGGTTTGTTGACACAGGGACAGTCCACTTCCTTGTCCAACTAAAGTTACGTAACTGTTTCTAAGTACTAGTTATTGCAATAAATGCTTGCAGTACAATAAATACATTTTACACGCATTGTTGACAGGATTTAGGTGCTTTCCAGAAGGTAATAGAGCGTGTTTAACGTTGGTCTTGAACTTTCTGTGGACTTGGACTCTTGAAACTGCAGAGAACAGACGAACATCTTTCTTCAGAAAGCCAATTTAGGATCTCTGAAAATAGCTTTCTTTCAGACATATGTCATCACAAATAGATGCTCATTGGAAGTGGTCTCATCTACATTCACACTCTAACACTTCAGTGTTACAATAAGCCTTTGCCCCATCATAGAATTTTCAGCCCAGCTATATTTATTACCTTGTTTGCATTGACTGCTCTATTTTAAGACCTGATCTGCCTCCTTGTGGTCTGTGTTTGCCCCTTGACCGCCACCCTCACCCCCTCTCTGCTTAGCACAAATTCACTGGCACTGCTTGCCTTGGCACAACACCAAGAACTCCTGCTGAAACTCAACCTACACTCTGACCTCATCCACCTGTCAGGCTGCTATCTGCCCTATCATGCAGTGGAAAAACATGGGGGCTAAAAATAAGACTTCTTTAAACCACCATGTTTTGGGGGGAAGGGAAGAGGTGACATGGGACTAAAGGGTTTATGGGTTGTAGAGGTGGGCAGCTGCTGGGATGTATACATACGGTGATGATGTAATACCCCACAATTCAAAGTGTTCTCTTAGGAATAATACATTAATTATTCATTAAACCTGTAATTTTTTCAATTTTAAAATGCTTTCTCCTATCCCACCGTAATATACAGAAATAATTACAAGAAAATGTACTTTTAGTTATATTGAGTAGTTTGATTTCCCTGAAAATTGTAAACATTAAAGCACTTTCAAAACAGAGGTTTGTATAAGAACCTACTGACATGGGCATAACCAGTGGTCAGTGTGGGGCGGGACAATCTTTTTGTCCAGCCAATGGCAGATAGGGTGAGAGTTCAGGAAACCTGTGTAC
>JAZGTK010006692.1:0-20439 GCA_036877625.1 Ambastaia sidthimunki | reverse complement strand
CACACACACACACACACACACACACACACACACACACACACACACATTTACATATATATCTTATAAGATTCTGAACCCTGTGGTCTATGGGCCAATCCTGTTCGCCTTTTAATTCACTGACTCAATGAGTCACACTGTTTCTTTTGTTCTTTAGCTAACCACTTACCGGGGGAAGGTTATCAGTGAATAAGCTGTTTCTCTGATTTCCTAAAGCAACTGTATGGCTGCTAAAGCCTTGAAATAAACCCCCAGGTCCTATTGTGATTATTAATGTCATTTATGGTGATTTTCAGTACTGTATCTATTGTTTGCTTCTCCTCACTTGATAACAGGAATGTGAATAAAATGTCAGTATATCATAACAGTGTGAGACCTGCAGAATTTGCTTCAGTTAAGGTTTTAGTAATGCTTGGTTTTGTCAGCATGGAGAATAAAGGCCACAGATGTGCACAAGGTGAATGATGCGTTTCACATATGAAAAGGATAAATAGAATGAATGCCGGATTGTCTCAAGGTTGGCAAGGCATTAATCAGCCTCATAAGTATTTAGAATGTGTGTTTCCAATGGTCACAGACTAAAAACAGGGGAAAACAGACTTATAAAAGAAAAGAATATGTGAAGCTCACTATGAATAAAAAGTATGGTGAGAAAGTGATAGACACAGACAGACAGACAGACATACAGACTCTGTGTTGTTTAGCTTTGTTTGTTGGTTCTGTTTAATCTGGAAAATAAATATTTTGGCGAATAGAGAGAATAGGCTTTGAGCACAATTCTGCACCAAGCAAAGTTCATCTCCCTCTGTGAAGCTGTTCAAATATGAATGAGCTTTTAAATATTTCTATTTTGTTTGCTCAGACCTGGGTTTTTGCCATCAGATAAAGCTCCATTCTCATCACTCACTCCTCCATGTTTAGTCTTGGATCCACACAGTAACTGCTGAACATAAGAAACTCCCACATCTCCTCACTATTGCTGTCCCCAGCTGAGCAGCATGCTGAGGCTGCTAGCCATTGTCACCTGTAGACCTGCTTATTAGCAGGATCCACACACACACACACACACACGGTTTTTATAGGGACATTCCATAGATGTTTTTATTTTTATACTGTATTCTATATTATAGTCTTTAGTCTGTTGGGCAGCATCATTGTTGGTATATATTTTTATTAGAAATGTACAGTGTCATTACAGGTCTTTATTTATTTTAAGGAATATAAAGCACACTAATTGCAGGGTCAATTGGTTAGAGTAATATTGCACTAAATGTATTTCACTTATATATGACTGTTGCTATAGTGATAGAGTAAAACTGTGATTTTAGAAGATTTTCAGTTTCTGGATTGAACTCTCAACCTTTTTACATTAGCAGACCAAATTTTAAACCATGAGGCTGTCACCACTGCATTCATTCCTATAAAAATGTTCCACTCAGGGTGAAAAACTTGCTAACGTCTGCCATCAGCCAAACATTGTGCTTCTTGTGCTGTGGTGGGTAATTCTGTCTAATCTATTAGCTATGGTGGTGGGCGATGTGTAAAATGTCTCAGATGTCTCAGAAAGGCCTTTGACATTTGAGTATGTCTTGCAGAACAGCTGAAATCAAGCTGACAATGTGCAGGTGGTTTGGATATTCAGTGACACTGTGTCACCTGTGAGCACACAGTACACAAGTGTGTGAGGTGTTGAACTCATTTCAAAACATGGTCTTAGTAAGGATCACTTTAGGTGTGCATTGCAGGTTGCTTATAATGTACATACTGGTCACAAGTGTGCCAAGTTCACTTATTTTCACATTCGTGTAATTCCACTTATTTGTGGCTGTTTACATTTTCACACAAAACAACCAAAGCCTAATGTAATGCCATAGATATTATAGCTGACAGTTATGCTGCCATTATCATTCATTCAGCTTTAAAGATAAACAATGCTTCATGTGCAAGAATTTTCTCTGTTGTGCTGTACACTCTGCGCCTTTGGATGCATAAGTTGTATAGCATCATATCACAAACTCTTTCAGCCAATAAATCTTATTCTTTTTTTTCTAGTATTTTTTAAAGTGGAGCATAAAACACAATTTGCAAATTGAGAAAATGCAAATTGAAATGAAATCTGTTTTCACTTGATTTACTTTCTGTAATGGGAACAGCACTGTAAAAAGCAGCCTGAACAAAACATATCCTTTTTTGTTCCAAATAAAAATGATAAATTATGACAGAATTGTCATTTTACCCTGAGATGTTCCTTAAAATATAAACTTGAGAAAAAGTGAGAAAAAAACAACTGTCAAACAACCATAATTTGGAGGTGGAAAATGTCTTAATGATGGCTGATCCAAAACTGTCACGTCTGTCTAATTTTGGATGCTCCAGAGATGGTTCAGAATCACTGTAGACTGATCTGATCTCACCAGGGTTCTTTGGCTGTTTGACCCAACAGCAGTTCCTCTACGATTGATTTGCAGGCAGAAGACATGGTTTGCATCTGAATCTACCAATGGAGCTGTGAGTGAGAGTGTTTCTCTTCTGATCCAAACTAGCACTGCTCCTCTGGGAGTTTATATTTCTCCTTCAACTTTTCCAGCAGTATGTCGCTTTGTCTGTCTCTTGTTGTAGATATGCGTGTGTTAGTGTCCCTTATTCAAACAGTGGTTCTGACTCGGGAAGCTGGATTTGAACAGTAATCTTCACTGATGATGGTACAGCACTCTAAATTTTTTATAGCTAACACACACAGCTAGAAAACTTTTATTTGCCATTTTCTATGTCCAGCTATACGAGGACAAGGACATCAGTGAGACAGTCCCTGCAGGAGATCTTTGCCTGTCAACTGAACAGAAAGGGCCAAGCTGGGTAGAAGGATGTTGAGACCCTCAACTTTAATAACTTCAAGACTGTTTTGGGCAGTAGTGAGTCAGAAGAAACACGCTAAATGGAGTCAAATAAAGCTTCTGTTTAAATAACAGAGCAAAACAAAATTTAAAAAGCCCAAGGATTTCTGCGGGCGACTCTGACTCATATGATAAGATATTTAGATTAGGTTAAACATTCACTGGTTAGTAGGACATCACAGCATGCCAAAAGAATACAGATAACATGTTTAACATTGTCATTTTCTTTCTATTAACTTCTCTCGCACGTTCTTGCTCACTTTCTTACTAATTGGATATGTTGCACATATGCACTCTCTCTCGCATCAGCTTGGACATGTTTAGACAGGTAATGCAGTTATGTGCTGGACAGGCCGACTGCTGTCCTCAGATAAACTTAAAGGGTCTGACTGGGCTAGAATAATACAGAACAGCATTCTTGCAACATTAAGTATCACTAGTCAGGGATAGCCACAATTAGCCACAGATAAGATTTGTATATTTATATATTTATCAATATATTTATTGCATTTTAAAATTCAATAAAATTCATGTATGTATTGTATCTATGTATGTATATGTATTTAAGTCCTCCAGCAATTTGATATGTATACAGTACTTTCAAAAGAGGGTTTCAACACAATTATGTTTTTGTGGAATTGGGGAGGGCACCAAAATCAAGTCTAGATTTACTTAAGGTTTCCTCACCAGTTAAAATTTCAATCTATGCAAGGAATATACAGTATCAGTATTATGGAATACTACTGATACTATCAGGAATATACAGTACCTGTACAACCAATTTCAAAGCAGCTTTAGAAGTCCATTTGTTCCAAAACCCTCAAAGACTTGCCTTTAGCGCTGACACACAGGGGAGCTTCTGGTGTCCTCTCTGTTCAACCTGCCTCTCGCTCTCTCTGCAGACATTCACAGGGTCAGTGACCCCTTTGTCCCTCTTTGGGCGAGTGAGAATGGCACAGTGAGGATAATAAAGACACACACTCTCACTTCTACTCTTTTCTTCTTTGTCTTTTTCCGTCCTTCATCAGAAACATCACATGGTCTTCTAAGATCCATTCTTCATAAGTCCCACCTCTTCCTCAACATGATTTATGTATTATTTAGTTTACCTGTGATGTTCCTACCTTTACCAACTTATTCACATATACACTCCATCCAGATCTCTACGGTCAGCAAACGAACGTCGTCTTGCTATACCATCCTCCAAACATACACAACCACCTACTCGCAGCTTTACATTCAATATCCCCCGCTGGTGGAACGACCTTCCACTCTCGGTTCGGTCTGCCTCATCCCACACCACATTAAAAAAACTACTAAAAACCCACCTCTTTAGGGAACACCTAACACCAGTCTAACCCTCGTCAAAAAAATAAATAAATACTTTTTTTCCCCTCTCTCAACAGGAATCCACTCAAGCACCGAAGTATGGTATGCTAGAAAATTGTATCTATGTATGGCTATGCGTATTGTCATCTTGTGATTGATTGCTTCTTTGTTTTCCTCATAATGTAAGTCGCTTTGGACAAAAGCATCTGCTAAATGCCTAAATGTAATGCCTGCAGCATTAGAACCACACTGGCAGAAGAGACATCTACCTCTGTGCCCACCACTTTAGGCATACGAGAATAAATGCTAATAAAGGTGAGCTAGAGTGACGCCCTGATTTCCCACGGTCAGCATTTTTACACCCCAAAACTGGAAGTGAGAGTAAAACACACGGGGAGTCTCGCCGTCTGTCATACGGAGATTAAGCTAAAAGCCTGACTCAGTGCATTTCCTGTTTATACAGACGTATTTAACCTGAGCATGCTAGTTTATCTAGTTTTCAAAGGCAGTGAGGAACAGTGTGAGTGTGTTTTAATGCTTTTTGGGCTGCTTTTACACTAATACCACTATTGTGATTTTCAATACCCAACAAGTAATACAAAAAGTAGAAGATTATTGAAGACATGGAAGATGTTGAGCTGTAGGGTCTGATGTACCTGTCAGTACAGTGGGTGCTGCATCTTCAAAAGCCTTTGTAAGTGTAATTTTGCTTTCAGGAGCCTGTTTTACATTGTTTACACTCATGTTGGGCTCAAAACAGAAGAATGGAAAGTCATTTCTAGGCAACACTGAGTATTTCCTTTAATAATGGAGATAGGTTAAAAAATGGGTGTGGGTAAGACTTATTACAAATGTGATAATCGTGAAATTAAAGTAATGTAAATGTTATTTTACAAAGAAAAAAATTCAAACACAAAAAGTGTTGTTACAAACGCCTGCTTAACATGTCAGGATACAGTTAACATGTGTGACCTACGGATATTACAGTATAATCCATTACTTTATCATACCCCATAAATGCCCAAATTGCAGATGATTATTATAATGAATTGTAGCATTCATTATGTTTGTCAGCAGCATTTTAAAGTTTTTCCTGATTCTGTATCTACATGCAGCTATATTTTTGCTAGCATGAACACTGTAACCTGTTACACTGGATGGCAAAATAAGTATGCATACTACTTGTGCTTTTGATGTGAAACAACAAAAAACCCACCAAGAACCAGAGGGAATAAACAGAAAGAGAGAAAGAAATGGAGGCATGAAAGTATGACATCACTAATATCAGCTCACTGTTAACCTCAAGTGGGTGAGAGCAACACACCAACCTCTGACACCCCTGCTTATTCATAAACACACACATCCAATGACATCCTAGTTAGCAGGCATCTTGGTTAAGGTAGAGGAAAACTTTGAAGCACACTCCCACACACACACACGCACACACACACACACACACACTCAGTATTGCTCACACACACACACACACACACAGAACAAGCAGAGGGTGGAGTGAGATGTTCAAGCAGATCGATCTGCTGAGGAGGAGTCGAGAGACTCATAGAGCTACGCAACCGTTTCCTCGTACATCACAGACGCTCTCTCTGTCACCCCGATCACACGTTCTCACACGTTCACCCTTCCAGCTGTCATCTGCTTGATGGATTCATGTGTTAAAATGAGATCTGCTCATCTGAGATACTTCCAGTTAAAACCTGACAGAAATATAATAATACTCACAAAAAATAAAAACCTGCTGTTGCTACTCCAAACCAGAGGGAAAATGATGTATATGACTCGACTCTACAGCACTAGGTCATCTTCCCAAACAAAGAGCTGCTGGAATGGTAGGCAGGCTGCTCTCAGGTTCCAGAGCAGCTGTGATAAGGGAAGTCTGCGTGAGGCCGATTATTCCACTGGGCTGAAGAAACAGCAGCTCTGGTACTTACTCTACCTTTGTTTACTTTAAAACTTCCTGTTTGCTCCAGTGGTTACTTAGATATGGAAATGACATCCAAAAACTGTGACAAACTAAACATTTCATTTGCCCAAAATAAAGCAAAAAAGAAGCATAAAATCTGCATAAAAATAATAGTGGGTTCTGGAGTCATAAGACAATATTTGCAAACATATCCAATGACTTTAGCCTTCTGTTGTTATTGGGTCATTTTTGACCTGTTTTTTAAAATAGATTAAGGCAATAAGCCAAAAGAAGTCATATTCATTCTCATACAAAGTGGTTTGGTGGTTCTGATGTAATTTTTGTAGGCCATGTAGTCATTTTAAATGGGCTTTAAACACAGCTCTTCCAATCAGAATTCAGGGTTGAAACTATCGGTTTTATAATGCACCATAAATACTAATGTGTGTGGGACTGAAACCAGGGTGTGTGGCATTGTAAACAATATCTAAAAAACATATAATTTTCTCATTGTATTCTTTTTCTACCCTGCACGCACTAGTATTTCCTTCAGGAAATGCAAATTTAATTTATTCAATTATAATGCAGAGAATTGCTGTTCAGATCTTTAGTTACAATGCAAATGTTTCACTGTTGGGGGGCTGTTTGACTGATCCGAGCAATGTTCCACTAAAATGCCTTAATATTTGCAAGAGGCCAAAACATTTCAAATGGAATTTTATAATCTATCCCTGTGTAAAACACAGATATAAGCAGGCAGAAGCTCATGGATAATGCATGTCAGAAGAATAGATGCAAGCCCAAGCAAAACAACATGAGAGACTGAGTTCATTGCATATGCACAGACGATTTTATGTCTCAGCTCTTTTGTCATCAAGTTCTCCTGTGTGCTACAGTTTGGCTGTGCAGTATGTTCAAATAAACCACACTTTGAGTACAGTATATCCTACTGAAGTATACGCTGATAATAAAATTCAGACAATTTCACCTAAACAGCAGGTCAACCAAAAACATTGTAGGATAGTAACAGGCTACAAATTACAAATGTGCAGGAGGACAATGACATCAGTTCCTGCATAATAATGCATGTTTGTTTGAAGATGTTGTTGTTGCTGTTGTTTTTGTTTTTCAGATTTTCCAATGGAAGGGGAGGTGATGAAATGCTAAAAATCACCCTCTTGTGAGTCAGTTCTAAAACAGCAGGCTAGTATTATCTTCAACCCTTAAAAGTGACACATTCACTGCACAGTGTGGATCAGTGTTTCATAAAAAGAGACAAGCTGACACATGCGTGTGCAGATGACGCAGGCAGAAGTGTCCGGGTGCATGATTTCCCCCACACGCCAATGCGTCTCCAAATAGACAGCAGGGAAACACTTGTCCAGAAGCAATGGGTTTTAGAGATGGTAAATTACTAAGCATGAGGAGCATTCGAGCCCTGTTAAAATGAGCATGGCCTTTACAGTGACACGGACTGCACAGTGAGAGCAGTTAGGACAGGCAACTGCCTCCATATGGTACCTCTGGGGACAAGGGCTTGACGCTTGTTAAGGGACCCCCCACCCGCTGTCAGAACTTACTCTGTACTCAGCCAACAGGGTCAGCTGGGGGCTGAAACTCCCCTTTCAGCATCCAAAGTACCTTCCACCTCCAAATGTAAGAACAGCCCCTCAAGACCTGAAGAAGATTATGGATATGGATGGATACAGGACAGTCACTCAGTTCAGTTAATATCAGCACTGTGAGAACACAGCAGTGTTAAATCCTATCTCAGCAAAGCAGGAGGCTTGTGTTGGCAGATATTGAAGGGAAGATTGGCAGGTTCTGGGTTTTGGAGAAAGGAAAGATTTATTTTCACCTCCACATTTACAGTGATTCGGAACAACCACATTTGTTATTATTCTAACTATAATGCTTATTGTTGCCATTATCAATATAGGGTATGGTTGCTAAAATCAAAGGAAATTAATTCTTAGTAATTATCAAAGATAACAGAAAACAGTCAGTAAATCCGGTGTGAATTTCAAATAAGCAAAGATGTTTACAGAAGCATATTTCCATTCAGCTATTACTTTCAGCTTTATATTCATTACATTTATTTCTGGGATCAATATAATTTCACTCAAGACAAAATAGAAGAGAATTTGTTGTAAATAACCGTATTGAAGTTACCTTAAAACTTGATGATGAACTGAGGAAGGTCAGGCAGAATAATTATCTAAAGGAGCCCCATGTGATATCTCTGAGGGTCTGTATCTATTGCCAGTGTCAGCAGCCATAGACACACAGGGCTGCCACAAAACATGACAAGCAAAGCTTAGAAATGGAGCAGAGACGTCCACGTGTGTGTGTGTTTGGGAGGGCATATTTTGATTTCCCAAGAAAATTTCCATTTCAAACGGAGGCCCTCAGGGACAAAGACAACCTGCAGCAAACACATATACTTGGAATTTCAATAGGAACCACAGCAGTCACAAGCAGAAATTCAATTCCATTAATAGTCACAGAATTTAACAATGTGATGAAAGAAAGAATTAAAAAATGTACAGTAGGTAAGGAACCCTCATTCTCAACTAGTGCCAAAAGCAGTGTATGATGCTAAAGCATGCAAGATAATATAATTTCATCTTGATTTTACCATACAAGTCATTTATGTGTAAGTTTCACACATATTCTATCATTCAGTATTCTAGATTCCTTTGTGCATTATAGTAACTCTCAATACTACAGCTGCTTTTGATAATGACATTTTTAAGCTCATTAAAATACACCTGAGCTAATCTATAGCACAGAGTGCTGTATCTAGCATCAAGTCAGTTTTGGCACAGCAGTTATCTTGTAATGACCTTATGGATGACTTTGCCTCAAGAAAATTCCATTTCTAAAATTCTGAGATTTAAAATGATCCCTGCAAGAGCTGATAACATAGGTCTGTTTATTTGGACATTTATTGATAATACAATGATGATTGTAATTATTATTGTTTTTATATTGTTATTTACAATATACAATATATATACCTACAATTGTCAACTAATTTATATTATATTTTATAAATATAGCAGCAACAATTTGTTGTAAACAACAAAAAAGCCAGAGGTTTATGGTAGGAAACATGTCACAGGTATGAGGTATGCAGGGAATATTACTGGCAAATCTGATAACAGCAACATTCAATAACGAATATCTCTAAATAGAATATGACAAGAATGGTCATTCAAACAAACTATATTCTGGCATGCAGGTTGAAAGAGAAAAACCAAGGCTGGATTCCATTTTGGCCTGAAAGTTTGTAAGGTGTACAGAGTACAACAAGCTGCCAAGCCAAACAGTAATTTTTTTTTGTAGGATGTAACAGCATTTGTAGGGTGCAACAGTGCCAGCAGTGAAGTTGACAGTTGGGAAGCCAGATTATTTTTATAAAACCGTAACACTCTGAGCTATTCAATATTATGAAACAGAGAGGTACGAAACAGAGTTAGATGAGGAACCAACTCAATATAGGACAGTCATCTGCATATAAATTACAGTATTTTGTTACTAATTACTGGGGTAGGCATGTATTATTAAAGTACATTTTAAAAGAGTGGGTGCTAAGACAAAGCCTTGAGGAACACCCTTGCTTATCTGCAAGGGCTGAGATAACAAATATTCTATTTTAACACAGTCTGACACACTACATCATCCTTATCTGGATATAAGAATAGAACTGATCTACAAAATAACTGCACAGAATCAATACAAACTAGGGGAAATCAGTAAGGAATTAGTAGAGGCTTCCATAAACTAATCTATTCAGATCTATTCCATCTTCCTTTACATTCCTAGTCTTACATTTACAAAAAGATGCATCTGGCAAACTGTCACATTCTACAGATTGTGTTTGGTGTAAGTTTAGCATCCATTCCTACTGAAAAAAGAAAGAGAAATATCCAATATGCTTTGCTTATTTAAACAAACAAACACACATGCACGCACGCATGCACGCACGCATGCACACACACACACACACACACACACACACACTCTAAAGGATGTGTGGGCACCAGTTATTTAAGGACAAAAAAAAAAGAAAACAGAGACTGTAAGACTCTAGTTAATATAAAGATAATAAAAGATGTGTGTAGAATCATACAACTGAATACGTCTGCAACAGATTTCAATTTGCATAAATTATTAACAGTAATATATATAGTAAATTAATATAGCCTTAGGATAATTTCCCTCAGCTTTTGCTGACGGGTTGTATCAGACTGAATTAAAGAAATTGGGTAATTAGGTAAGAGTTCCTGAGGGTTCCTGACAGAGGGTTTCTCACTAATGTTTTTTTGGTTTACACAGTTTTATTTGTTAAGTGATTTTTTTGTTAGGAAAGTAGAGATCATGTCACAAAATATATTGCTTATTTAACATCTAATATAATCAATTTATTTTCCCCGATGTCTCTGTTTTAAATGGCCGAACATCCTCTTTTATAATGACATAAATAACTTAAAAGTTAAAGTTTCCTTCTTATCTGTGAATAAGTAAACAGTGACAGAACAGTAACTAAGGATCATTATGAACAAAACTCTATTCTTTTTATAATCTTGGCAAAGTTTCATTATACCATTGCTTTACTGTAATTTCCACTTTGAGTTTTCACTTTTCACTTGGCTGGACTCTAATGAATGGATTCCTCCATGTGTTGTTTCTCATTACAGCAGAGAGACTTTTGCTACAGATTTCAAACACTGAGGCTTTACAGTATTAACAGAACTGTAGAAGATTTCTGTTGTTAACCACACAAAATCAATTTGTCTTTAAAGTGGAATCAAGGGGTCACTGTTTGGCTGGTTAGCATGCACCGATTATCCCCTGCTTGCAGATGCTGTAACTACAACCTCTGGACCCAAAAGGCAATTTTCTCCATTCACAACTATTCAAAAGTGACTGTGTATTATTTTGCAAGTAACAGTAAATTCTGCTAGACATTCACCAACAAAGGCAAGTGTGTCATTCTGTTCCCAGCACTGGTATGGCCTAAACATTTACATTTATTCATTTGGCAGATGCTTTTACCCAAAGCTATGCCCAAAAGTACTTTCAAGCTATGCATTAAATCAGTATGTGGGTTCTCTGTGAATCAAATCCATGACTTTTGTTTTACTAGCACTAAGGGAGGCTAGAGGAGGGGCTGATGAGCTGTATGGCCCAGAGAGATATGACACCTATGCCTCTGATTAGTGAGAAAGATAATATTTCATGTAACAAACCTTTACTTTTTTAAAATAAATGGAAATGGGAAGATTTAAAGTAAAAATATGAATATATTTAAACCAAATATGAAGAATGATCACATAATCTTAGATTTTTATAGGTCTGAGATGAAAGACGAGGAATAAAGGCCCTCAACAGGGCCTAGCAAAAACCATGGCTAGCACAATGCACCATATAAGCCACAGGAATGCTAGATGAGCTAACTGTGTTCTAATAAAGAAAGCTAGAGACAGATTAGACACCAGGATATTGAATTATGTGCTCAGACCAGATGAGACAAGACAGAAATCTGATGCACTGCTTAAGAACATAACACAGCTTGTGCTCTTAAACACAAGTGGGTTGTGAGGGGAAAGTAAACCGATTTCGATGGATTTCCATGTCCATATGATTGCAGCAAACTGCTTTAGATTGTCTCTGAAATGCAGTGAAAAGCACAGAGCTCAGAGGAGGCCTGTGATGCACTATCATTTGCAATTATATAAACTCAGCGATGACGGTTAAATACACTACTGGCAATGTTTATGTGTATGCTTATATTTCCTGTGTACAGCTGTGTGTGCGCTATTCTGACCTCCCTCCAACAACTGTTCAATGATCTCCATGGACAAACAGGCCTGTCAGCAGTTCTTTGAAGCTGGAGATAAATTAATTGCTGTATAATTGCACAGACACCTTACAGACATACTGTAAAGATACAGCAGAGAAAAGCAGTTATACAATAAGGCTACCAAAAGGAACTGAAAGATCAGAAAGAAGCATATAAGATGTAATCTCCACCTCCAATGCCACAATAAATCACACACAGACACACAGCGATCTGCACAAACTTCTATACTTCAGAGCATGCAGGGAACACACACACACACACACACCACTGTTTCATTAGTCATCTTGTCTAAGGATAAAATTGGCCCTATACACCCATCCTGCTTCCCTGCAGAGCTTTGTGGAGAACACACTCTCAACTTCTTTGTTTCTACTGCATATATTAATGACTTCAGTAGCAGCTTTCTTCCCTTATACCAGCGGCAGGTGATTCACAGTTAGCACTATACACTAGAGGAAAAGCCCACTTAAAAAAGGAAGTGCATGTGCACTAATGTTCTGTAACCTGTTTCTGTAATGCACCGTTTGATACTTCAGTTAAGAACAATTTTCATTCTTCAAACAAAAGCCCAGTGGAAGCCATGTTTCTATTTGACTACAAATTATTATGAAAAGATTCCTAATGAAAAGTGACATAACAAACATTGGCATTTAGGATTACTTTATCACATATCAATTACCCAAAACACAGTGTTAAGGGACACGTTTAGAGAGCTCAACATACTGTAGACACACACTTACACTCTTTACAATCTGAAAAGTGAGGCATTTTGAGAGGTTAAACAAATAATGTTACTGAACACACCGTACTGAAGAAAACTAAGGTTTCTTAATGACAGAAAAAGAAGCTCGATGCGAGTTATTTTTTCAGTCTTCTAAGGGGTATAAATGTGCTTGTTTCAGAGTGTTGTTATACAATGAGCTTGTTAGCAAAGTAAAAGTTCAGTATTTACTCTGACCTAAGTGAAAAATAACTGATAAAACTTTTTTAACTGTTTTAACTGAACTGCTTATGAAAAATGTTTTAACGCTACAGTTATATGTTATAATGTTTGTATGTTTCAATGTTTAGACATGCCCCAAATTGTGTTAAAGATAAATAGAAATAAAACTCTGAATCTAATATACAACTCAGATTGACCACCTGAGGATGCTGGTCAACATGCTGATGGTTAAGCACCCCACTGATCATGTGCTTGTACCCTATAATAAAATGTATATTTATTTTAAATGACATAATGGAATTGAATGGGACAAAGTGATTATATCACTTTATATCACTATTATATCACCTACCATAGATGACTGTGTGACAGTAAAAATATCACAGTTGTCAGAACTACAGAATATTATTTAAAAAAAGATTGACCAAACACACTTCAGATAATTAGTGTACCTTCAAAGAGTTGTGTGTTTGTTGTTCAAAATAGCTCCTCTGGATTGGTGCCAGGCAGCAGGATATTAAATACATCAGTATGTCCACTCGAGAGACATGGCTTCGTTTTCAAACTCCTAATGAAACTACAGCAAGCAGACCATGTCAGCAAGAAACACAAAGACCATCATTATCTGCAACAGGCCAGAGTATCTGATCAACATAACTGAACACAAAGCACTCAATACAGTGAGCTGTTAGGAAAACATCGATATACAAATGCTTTCAATCGTGTTATTAATATGAAGAAAACACACAAACACAAGCGTGATCTGAGGTGCATGATTAAATGTTTAAATGTTGAAATGTTTTGTTTGTTTGTTTCTTACTATTAATTTCCTTCATTCTTTTATAAATGTTGTTTTGGACTAAATAATGAAAAAGAGCAGCCAGTAAGAGTTCAGCATAGATGGGAATTCCTTCAATACCATTTAAAACACATCCCAGGGTGATACCTCAAGAAGCTGGGAAAGAATACAGTTTTACAAAATCTAGATAAAGCATGCATCATTTAAAGATGCTAAAATCTAACAATATTTTAATTTATTTATTAGATTTATTTTTAGCCATAACATAATTCCCATAATTTCATAGATTTAGTAAAGAACAGAAATTGTAAAGAATACAGAATTTATTTGAAGAAAAAATATTTGCAACATCTTCACCCTTATTGTTTTATTAATTTAATTCCTTCTTTGAAAACAAAAGTATGCTTTGAAAAACAAATATATTGCGATGTCAAACTTCTGAACTGTAGTGAACATACTACGTTGAACATACGGTGGGTAGTTGTGGTCTGCTGGTTAAGGAGTCAGGCTTGTAATCAGTAGGTTGCTGGTTTGATTCCAGCACCAGCAGGTAGCAACTGAAGTGCCCTGCAGTGATAGCTGCCCACTGCTCCGGGTGTGTGTGTGTTCATGACTTGCAGTGTGTGTTCACTCCTCACGAAGAATGGGTTAAATGCAGAGGTCACATTTCAGTTATGGGTAACCATAACTGACAAAAACATGTCACTTTCACTTTAGTCAATAATATGTATTTGTGGTTAATTGTACTGTATATTCTAAATGCACTATATAAATGTGGTGTTATTGTTTACTTCAATTATGCACCTTTGAAATAAGTTATGCTGTCCAAGACATTTCAAATTCTGTTTTACAGAAGGCTCAGTTCTTGCAGAAAAACAACTCTTGCAGGCTCACACTTCAGATGGTCCCCATTATCACTGAGAGTCAGTGTTGTAGCTGCACATGGTGTGTCTCACTGAAAAGCATGATATTTTTCTGCTGAATCTAGCAAGTGTGTACTGACCAGACTTACCAATCAAAACCAACATGAAAAAATAATTAAAATAAATCTATGAACTGCCTCATTTTTTTTGTTATTTTATATATAGCAGAGAAATACTAAACCCGGATTGTTGTGTAACATCTCTCTGCCTAATCACACTGCAACATTCATCATCTCAGCTCATGACAACAAAAACCAATAATGATATAGAGAACAACTGAGGCCACATCTGATTTGACGAAACACCAAAGAGCTGCTTACGTTCTTCATGGGGTTTTATGAAACGCGCTGTCTGCGACAGGCGGAAACAAATTAATCTTACAGCAACATAAAAACAACAAATTGATTCCATAAAGCCAAAATACATGAGAATGATTCTATCTCCATCAGCTCCATGTGATGTAACACAAAGCCCAATATTCTACAGCCAGGCCCCAGCTCTGGCAGTGCAGATCTAAAAAACGGTAGCAGAAGGTGGGATATTTTCTCTTCCTCTATTCTCTTTCTGTACAAACAGGAGCTCAACAAGAGGGTAAATAAAGATCTCTCTGTAGAGCATTTTCTCCTGTCCCACTCAAATTCAGACAGATGTCCTGTTAAAAGAGCTTCACACAAACACAAACTGATTCTCAGACTTCTGCAGAGCTCCTCTCGGTCCCTGTAAACCATTTCCAGCCCAAAATCTGCTACATCGATCTGAGAGTTTCCACGACACAAGTGATGCTTCCCGCTCAAGCACGTATAAAACACAACACCACAAAGTCAGTTGTTTCCACTCAAATCTGACCATATCATTCCTGCACTATAACTGCAGCCTGGAGATAAACTGAGAAGGTCTGCAGACAAACACAGTTGCTGGTTTCCGACAGAAATACAGCAATTTATACAAAATATAAGAACAAAGCACTTGTTTTTTTAAAGTAACGCCATCTAACAGTGACACCAGCAGCTAAAGTGTAGGAGATAAGCCGTTTCCCTATTTTCGTATTGAGGCCATAAAGCGGGTGTGAATGTGATAGAGGTAATTGGTGAATACTGTCAAAAAGTCACACGTGAGGAGGCCATCAGCACCATCATTTAAATTAAATATTCACCTCTGTGCCTGTGACCATCATTATACCTGCTGTGTTTATCAGGCATGTTAAATAATGGAAGATAACTATTAATAATCATAGCCAAACAAAAGTTAGCAGTAATAAATAAAATATATAAATATAAAAATGCTTTTTACTGCAATACTGTAGTCATTAATTTTAAACTGATTTAAAAATGTATTTGATGGTGATGATATATTTAGTATGCTAATATAAATTGTACTATAAATATTATAGCATTTGTAGCTTATTGATAGCTCCAAGTGTAAGGTAAAGCGCTGTTTCATGTGCCTTTAACCCAGAAACTTGGCAAGCAGCAAATGAAACCGAAAGATAAATGATTAAACATTAGGAATAAATTCTCCGAAAATGGGCCTTTACCTCAACATGTCAGAAATCCACCACATAACAGTGGTGCTGTGTGGACCTCAGATGACAGGTGAGCTTCTACAAAACAAGACTAAACAAGACAAAACAAGTCATTCTGAGCATTCTTAACTGTATTTTGGCCCCTCTGAACCAAAGCTTGGTTTTGGTAATGCAGAGATATGTGTGGGCCTGAAGGCATTGGAGAAAAGATGTAGTTTTCATCAGGAGTGATTCAGGCTTAAGTCTCTTGGAAACTGTACTTAAAGGGGTCATATCATGACAAATCAAGATTTCTTTGGACATAAAATGTTATTGCACTGTAAAAACATACTATCACTTTAAGAACTCAAAATCTCTTCTGCAGTCACTTCCCAGTTGGTACAATGTCTATTTAATTCTTAACAGAGAGGTCAGAAAATTATCATGGAAAATTAAATGTGTTTCGCTGCAAATAAATAAAAAAATAGACATTATTTGTGGACCTCAGAAAAAAGTGTATGTATAAATGTATAAATATTAAATGTATAAATATAAATAAAAAATTTAAAAACAAAAATACTACTTATATTGTAAATAAATCATTAAAAAAGTATATATGACACCTAAATAAACAACAAACCACCATGAGTAGAATATGATGCAGATGGTGATACAAACAAGCCGCCTGTCACACTCAAGGTGTGAGTCTAGTGTATACATACAGCTTTATGTGCTTGCGTGTCTGGGTTGTGTTTTTCCTGAAAGTGATTCACTTTTTCCGTCAAAGCCCACGATCAGGCTGCAGTGATCTGGAGCTGAGGGGCAAAACTCAGATCGTTACTGCCAATCAGCTTTGAGACACGTACACTCACACTTCCCACAGCAGTAGGAGCACAGAAAGATGAGAAAACTGTCTGCCCTGAAGGGGGTCCTGAATACACTGTCCCTCACAGCGGAGAGCCAGAGGAACATGATGTATATACAGACCCCCACTACAAAAGAGAGACTGTGAGAAAACAGAATAGTTTTGAAAGTGCATTGCAAAAGCAAAGATTTCCTGTTTCATGTCTGCCTTCAGTCTTTATTCATTTGTAACTAATAGGTCACATCATGAGACATCAATTTCCATGCTTCTCCCCTGCTGATATATCATTCATTAGTGCTGGCTTTCCATGCAATACTGAAAATAATCATATTTGGAGTCAGGCACCAAGCTAAACATTCACACAGTGAAGGTAATATTAAAGTTCTCTCTCGCTCACTGAAACACACATACAAACACACCTCATTTCCTCCAGACAAAAGGACTAGTCTATAGAGCATGATAAGGGTGACTGCACTAGGGCAACCTCTTCCTATTCTAACACAGACACACTCGCTCTAGCTCTGTCTCTCTCATTTCACACCTCTGTGTCTGCATGATGGTGTTCCAGCTTCTTCCAGCTTGTACTGTGCATGCCAGTCCCCCAGAGACACAACCCCCACATATACACGCGTTTAAACCACAGACCACAGGTCATCATAGGTCATCCCTACCTATAAACTCCTTTGTAAAAGTTCTGAAAAAAAGCTTAGGGAAAAGAAGCTTAAAGAAGCTTTATATAGTTCGAATTTACACTGTTCATATTTACAATACAAATCTATTGTACAACTTCAAAAGAATACAATGCACCAGTCATAAAGACAAATTTGTTTGTGCTTTAACTGTTTTCTGTTCGTCCTTTTTGGAGCTTGACATTATGTGATCACTGTAAACTTACTATAAACTGCATAAATATTCATCAATAATTTTTTTTAAATAATGTGTTATAGAGTTATAACTAATATATATAGAGAGCTACAATTATAAAGAGAGCTTATCAGTTTGGAATAGCATAAAAGGATGAGACTGTCCCTTAAAGACGGTTACATTTTTCTAATGCGTATATTAAATCCCTCATGTGTATGTTAAATTAGTTTCATTTTTAGCTTGTATAAGCTGTCATAATCATGTTTAAATGTTAAATGTGTAGCACCGTGGTCACCACACGACATTTCACTCCTTTGCATGTCTCCACATAGAGTGGAATGACAATAAAGCAAACTTGAAGTTTAAAACTGTCTTTAACTCTGCCTGACAGGAACAGGAAGCTCAATTTCTCAGAAGGCAGCATTTGATTTGGTTGATCCCATCACACAGTAAATGCTTGTGCAGGAACATGCTGTAAGAAATCGAAAATTCCAGTAGAAGGTTGAGCAACACAGAGGCATACACACACCCCATGGCCTCCAGTCTGACTGACATCTGTCACAGGTGAACACTAAGGAAGCTTATGAGCAAAGTCTACATACTGTCCTAAGCAGAAGTGATGCTAATATTTCCAGCAACAAGATTTTTCACTGAAAGCAAACCTGCAGAGAGTCCAAACACAATCCCAGGCAATCAGAAAATGTGAACCTCTAAAGACCACACTTATATGATATTGTTATACTTTTTGAACTTTATATTAATTTTTTTACAATAGACACTAATAAAGAGTCGGTTCTCTGTTCCAGTTATCTGGGAGGGTTGTCCACTACATGCCAGAACATGGTTGCAGGGATTTGCTCTTTCAGACACGAGAGAATCAGTGATAATTACAAAGGGTTGTCCTCATACTTCTGGCTATATGTATTTGATATGTCATATACAGTTACATGGAGCTAATGACATTTCGCAGTGAGCAGGATTACTCATAGAAACCTATAGAAGCCAGAAAGGTTAGGACAAAGGTTCAGCCCACGAAAAGTTCACTTTTATCTCTTAAGTCTTTTTATCTTATAAGTCACTTTATGATGTCACAGCTGGCCAGGATGCGGCGTCAGAGAGAAAAGGGCTCGTTTATTCGCACCTGCTACTTTACGAAGCAACACTTTGGCTTTGGAATAAAGTTTTCATCTGCCATGTCATCAATTAGAGCTGTTGTGTCCCATCTTCCCAGCAGACACACTAATAATATACATTAAGCAGCGTACGTTCAGGGATGGAATTAGGGTTAGCCCAATTCACAGCCTGTCCAATTGGAAAGGCATTTGCATACTTGGGAAGGCCTGGTTGCGAAGAATGGCCCCTGTGCTAAACAGATAAGGACATTAAAGCACTGGTGAGCCAGAGCTCACCCCCTCTTCTCTCATTAATATTTTCAGGCCTTTTCATCTTTTGGCAGAACTGCGTGTCTGGGGAGAGAAGTATTAAACTTATCTTCTCAATTACCACTGAACTTTGAGAATTGTATCATTTTTCAAAGTAATATATCACCAGACTGCTGGAGAATCCTCATGAGCTTTTTTTGCACATTTTTCGGACAATAATAGGATGCAACAGGAATGTATTAGAGAGGATCTCTTGATGAAGCCATTTCTTTGCCTAAACTTCCATACTGCTTTAGCACACTAATGCTACCACACACGCTACAAGGTAATGCTGTCCAGTCGCTTTCCAAGAGCAAAAATCCTATTAATTTTCCCATTGGAAAGTGGGCTTCTAATGATCACTTATAAACCTTTAAAGAGAGAGCTGCTTTAAACTCGGAGGTGGTTAATCAATGACATACGCTTTGGTTAAATCAGCCTGTGTTATTCTACTTAAAAAAAAAAAAAGAATAAATAACAATTCTTAAAGCTGCAATTTGTCACTGTTTGGATAAAAATAAACAAAAATCAGTTATTGAGCAAGTACATAGCAGAACAGTGTTTAAAACTGTGTCCTTACCTTACCCTGATTTGCAACAGTAAGTTTCCACTAACGATTTATAATTTGAGCTGTCTGGTCAAATTTTGAGGATAATGTAAGTTTGGCTTCAATTGTAAATTCAACATATATAAAGACAAGTATGTAAAGAAACCTGCAATTTTATGTTTCAAACAGAGATGGTGAGAGAGGGAAAGGTTACAGACTGAAGCTTTAAGAACTAAATTCTGAAGAACTACATCACTTATTATCCTACAGAGTAAGTTTCAACCAATCAGAGAACTGACAAAAAATGACAATAGGTCTCTGCAGAAACCGCCCACTTCCATTACGCACTGCAAATGACATCAATCCTTCTGCCATGTCAAACCACTGCATGTGCATATTTGTATTTATTTGAAGCTATTACAAGAAACCTAAAATACTGTGCAATATAGTGTATAATGTTAATAGTATATTAGTTTTACAGAGGGCTGCTCCTTAAGAATCAATACAGATTCTTGTGTTAAATTACACTTTGTCCTAACACCCACTGATTATGTCTTGGGAACCTT
>JAZGTK010006691.1:0-20445 GCA_036877625.1 Ambastaia sidthimunki | reverse complement strand
TTGTTTTGAGACTGACTTGTAGGCAATTAAACAAAACAAAATAAAGATAAAATCTATACATACATATATCTTATTACTTAAAGGAATTGATTTTATCTTTGTATACATTAAAAAACATTTCTTGATACATTAAATGATTGTACTATTATACAGAAACTGTTAATATAAAAACATCTACATAATTTTTTCATCATTACTTATAAAAATGCAATTTTAATTATATTTATTATTTTAATGTTAAGAAATTAAAATGTAAATTAACACCACAGAATGTTGAAAGACTCCAATATACCATCATACTGTCATACTTATGTTTATTTTTTGTCTTGTACAACATTATCAGAACTGTTTATTTTAAGTGATTGTTTCCACGTGAAAAGCTTTCATCGTCTCAAGTAGCTGGACTGCACGGTCGCATGGTAACGATTACGTCTAATGATTAATTCACACGAATATTTAACTGTAAAATATTTGTATTGACAGAACATGAGAACCGTTAGGGATGTGGAACCAACTCATTTTGGCATAAGATGATTCAACTAAAATACAAGCTGGATTTCAAATGGCTTCCACTAATGACAGATTGATTTTCACAGTATGACCTGACCACTAAATTTGCCTCACCGTTCTGTGTCAGCTGCACACGGCACGGCCAAGAAAGCTCAAAGCTCCTCTGATTGCACTATGATCGACCTAATACTCTTTTAAATATCTGTGAAAAACATATGCGGAACCACGAACGCATGCTAGCGTAGATCAATGAAGATATGCTAGCAGGGAGCGCTATTAGCGGCCATTCAAATGAGTGAATCACACAGAGCCACATATGGCCAATATTTACTTGGATTTGTAATTTCCTTAGCATGACCACAGCATGATCTATTAAAAATGTGATTTAAAGGTAATGATGTGTGTGCCCAAATTCTCCTGCTAACTCTTCTGGTTAGCAAGCGTCATCGGGAAAACAATGGAGTGAATGGAAGTGAAGGGTGTTTCCATCAGTCGAGATGTTTTTGGGGAAATCACATCGACTCTGATCACTCTCATGTGCACGCTCAGTGAAAGATGATCACCGGGCTTCGGTTCCGTTCTGATGAGGGTCTGGCGCTCACTGTCTTCCTGCCGGGCCCGGGGTGCGGTGTTTAACGGGGCGTGAAAGGGTGAGCAAGGGTGGCTGGGATTAGAGGAGACAAACTGTTGGATTGTCAGCAGGTTCCGAGCTGAACTCCTGAACTCCCGCTTTCTCTGCGCAGGAGCTGCATTTTTTCGCATGCCAGTCTCGGCGGGGTCAGCGCGAGGTCGCGGGGCTTTCACACATTGGCCCGTTAACGAGGTCTCCAAAGCGGGGCGAGCTGTGAGGAGACACTGGGATCCAGTCGGACAGAACAGCAGGAGGGGGCATACCGACTAGTGCACTTTGTTCAAACCCAAACACCCCACAGGAACACAAGTACAAAGGCCGTATCATAAAGACTTTTTTGGGGCGTATAAATGCCTCGAATGTGAACTTTCTGAAGAGTTATTTTGCTTTATTCTTGTCTTTGGGATGTTTTTATCCTAGTTTAGCATGTTGTGTCAACGGGCTGAATAATTTACTGCGTGGCAAAGCAAAAAAAAAAAAACTACATTTATTAAACAGACACAAGAAATGCACACGGTTGTATAAGAGATCTTGTTTCATTTTTTAATGAGGAGAGTCAAGTTGGGCTTTTTCCATTTTTAGAAAATAAACCAATAACAATATTACAAATAATGAAATTGTTACATCATTCACAGGGTTACAGTCAAATATACATTTTGTACAGCGAAACAGGACCTCCCATCTCCATCACAGTGGTCGAGGTGGGCAGTGCTCTATTTGGGCTAGTCGGGTGTGAGGTCAGCAGTTCTGTACCAAAAACTGGGGACGTGTGGAAGAGACATGAAAGAATCACAGCCTGCCTGCACTACCGCCTTCCCAACACCAGAGGGGGCTGCAGCCCCACACGCACCAGCGCTGCTCGGGGAGCCATTTTCTCTCTGAGCTCTAACTTGTCACCATATTTGGAGGAAGCAGACAGTAATATTGGGCAATGACAGTAAGCTAAAGCCAGCTTGTATTTACGTTCACAGTCACACATAATCATCATAATGACGGTTTTTCATTGGTATTATGGTTCGGCAGTAGCGGTGAGCATATGCTGTTCACAGCTTGCTGTCACCCAGCTTTCAACTAAAGGTTTTAAATGGTGCACAATTCTGTGCCGATCGTGTTTTGCTTGCCAACAGAGGAAGGGAACGTGCAATTTGCACGTCCACGTAGCTGCAACAGTTGATCGGCTAGTTTTACAAGTGAGTTTTATAGAAGAAATGTACCGAAATTGGACTCCCGGTGAGATTTTGACTCCCCTGCTTTCTGATTGGTTCACACACCTGGGAAGCTGCTACTGCTGATTGGTTCCTATCAGTTAAGCCCACCCCCTCACACATAATGCTAAGCATAGTATGGAAAAACAGGGGGGTTATAATCTCACAGGGAGTCAGATTTTGGTACAACAGGCATATGTATATATATAAAAAGTGGTTGAAATATGCATTTAGAGTGTGAAAAAACAAAAAGAAGTGCTAAATCACTCCGCGTGACATTCTTTCACACTCTCTACGTCACGTCTCATTTCTCTGCGGTCTACGTAGTGTACTGTTAAACAACAAAGTGAGTGAAGGAGACATATGAAGTAATTAGTCCCCTACCGAGAAATAAACTTTAGCAGCTGCGGTTAGAGATGCAGGGAAAACAGAATTACACAAGGTCGTGGTGATGAAATATTTCTTTGTAAATACAGGTTCGTAAAAGAATACGCATTGTATCCTAAACGTCTGTTACTGCCAACCGTGTCATAATCCTTCAACAAATGCGTATCCCACAACAAATTTAAACAGACAGCAGGGCTCATTGGGTGCTAATGTTCCTTCAGATAGCTCCACACAACGCCAGAAACTCATGATTATCAGTGCCAAACTGCAAGAAAAATCCCCTTTTTAAATACCATTAAACTATAGTTATGAATAAACTAATTCGTCTGAAGAAGTTGAGCTTCTAAAGCTCAGGACAACCCCTGCGGTATTTTATTCAAAGACCACATAATCTTGCACCGTTAAAACACGCAGTGGCTCGCAGCACCTGTAAATATCACTGAAACACCATCACGAGTTTCTAAACTCTTCCAAATGCTTTGTTTTAGGATCAGAAACGTCTGAATACAGTTTCAATGGAGGTCCACACACTCCAGGGGCAGAAGAAGAATTGATGTGCAGTTCGTGAATGGTTCTGCTGAGTGACGAGAACTGTTCTGTCTGTGTGAAGTGGAAAGTAGTGTTATTCTGAGGAAGACCAGGGATTCGTGGCTGCAGTCTGATACAGAGAAGCCTTTATTCTGGGACAGACAGGTAAAGTTGACTCCTGATCGCTGGCACCAGCCCTGGTGAGGTTTTATGATGTGAGAACATCCTTCCATCTCAATCTGTCTTTCACCTCCCTGATTTACAACGTGTCCCAACCAGACGCGATATGATAAAGAAGCAATAAAAGCTGTTTCTTGTTCCACGAGTCCACGATTCTGCATTTGTCATATTAAAAAAATGTGTTTATATTTAAACATGTTAAATGTGAAACTTTTTGTTTTGTTTTCATGCATTTAAAGTTTAGTTTAAGCAAATCCATAGTCAGGAAAATTAAGATTTGTTTTTTTTTTCCAAGCTATATTTTGGCGATGGTTTTGATCCCAAATCTAAATTTAATAAAAACCTATAAATCGCATACCAAATGTTTTTGACTGGCTGCGAATGCGTCACGTTGCGCAGAAATTCTGCAAACATTTCTTATCGTGACTAGTTAGAACACATTGTTAAAACCAGAGGCGGCCAAATTCATTTGTTTTTATGGACCTTTCTGCTGATCCACTGAGAATCTAGGAGCTGAAACTTCTGAGGCAAGATCATCTTTCAGGAACAATCAGGCTGGAACAGGGAGTGAGGAAGTTACGGTTGTATATCTCAACAGGAACGCTTGCCTACTTAACACTGACTAAACATTTCATGCCCAAGCACTGCACAACTGAAGAACCGAACAGAATCTTTATTCTAATGGAAGCATTGTGTAATGGGAAGAACGGAGAATGGTCAACACCACAGACCGTATGATAAGAACTTTCATATTCAATGAGGTGGATCAGTCTGTGGCCTTTACCTGCACTGATCTGAAATCAGTACCGAGCTGCACACGTACTTTCAAAGCAGTTTACAGATGCATGTCAACCCTGAGGTTATGGAATAAAGTGAGACCCACGTCAGCTGGGCGAGAAACATACAGGTAACCACAGTGACCTCAATGCTGGTACCACGGACGTACCTGCATGTGCAAACACACACAACACACACACACTCCAGCCGTGAAGCTGTCCATCTCTACGATTGCTTCTCATCATAGCCCAGTCTAGTACAAAACGAAAAGGCCCATAATAAACATTAATAGTGACTCTCGCTTCAAGACATACAAAATGATTCTGTACACTAAACTCCAACACGGCTTTGAGAAACTCTCTCTCTGAGGGCGAGTTCTGCTTGATTATGTTATTTACATAGTTTTACTGGTTCTACATCATGGAGGAAAAGATCTCAGAGAGTCTTGTGGAAGTACATTTGGAAACCTGTAGGGATTATGAATGCTGTAAAATATATAAAGAAAACCTATACACACCACCGGGAAGGACAAATTCACAATATTTCACTGTTATTGATCACATTTCAGCCTTTAAATGGCCTCTAAAACTTCAGCTTAATATCATAAGCCACCTAGATGTCAACTTCCTACCTATATGTATTGGGTAACACATACTGGTGAATGTACCGTTTTATTTTACAGCATCCTCATATAAAACTATGCTTACAATAAACATCACTTACTCATTTCGGAAATGTCCTATAACTGCAAACTTTATCAGATAATAAAACCCCTAACAGCTTACTATAAAACATCTTTCCTGGAAGAAATGACATTTGGTGGCAAAAATATATTGATACAGTGATCAGCAAAGTGTATCAAATCCAAGCTTTTTGTGAAATCATAGTTTTGTACCTCGCATGCTCACCGGGCCGCACACACAAATACACACACACACACGGCAGGGATTCAAAAATAAAAGAGGCTAGACGATGGGAAGACCACACGGTATGTACACTCGGGGTCCTTCTAGAAGCAGTTCATGAAAAACACTCAAAAAAAGTCCTTTATACAGCTGTGGGGAGGGATTATTGGATGCTTTTTTTAAATGAAATCATATCAGCCTGTGACAAACTTTTTAAAAAGGAGGAAGAATATGAGGGGTGACCCGTTTGAGTCACACACACACGCGCACACACACGCGCACACACACAGAAAATCCATCAAATGTCAAAGTATATCCATCTAATACTGAAACTGAAACTAAATGTTTGACTACAACTGGATGATGACCTCACAACGTCAAGTGCATCTGATATGTACAGGACGAGGTACAAAAGAATGATGGTCTATTTGGCAGGCTGTTGTGACATCTGTAGAGTATTTCTCGTTTCCCCTCAAGCAATGAGAAATCTTCATCACATATTCAACACTGTGTACGAGAAAACTATGTTGAGAGACTTTTTTCCCCCCTCTGTTTGTTTGTTCGTGTTGAAGAAGTTTCGACTGCAAAAAATGACCAAAGTCTTGTATTTTCTTCAAGGCAGTAACTGCTGCCAAAAGGAAGTTTTATTTCATGGTGTTCACATCATTTCCTTCGGCTGTCATCATGGGGAGAGGGATTACGATCCCGCAGGCCGTCCCGCGTGTAGCCGGAGAGCAGACGGTCATTTTTCCTACTCAAGATTTTCACCCTTAAACAATATAAAGCAAATCTCAGAAGCGTATTGTGGGGCAGCATTTTTATCTCCCGTTTCTTTATTGCCCTTTTAAAGGGTAGCCTTTCAATTCAGTCCACCTAGTTTTCAGTCCGCAATTTTACACCGATCTATATATCTATTATATAGATTCCTTGTGTTCTCATAGCTTTAAAAATTCTTTACAAAAACTCTTTAAAAAAAGAAGACGGAATAACAATAAAACAAGCAAACAAAATGAACAAAAGAGTAACGTTGCAAAGGAAACAAAAAAGAAGGGGGCGAAGCCTATTGCTGGCTGATTGAGCGGTCATCCTGTGATTGGTGGAGGCTAAAGCTAAAGGATCTGATTGGATGTGACCGTGTCTTCCAAACACAGCTTTCCCACGTCGAGTGCATTAGGATAGCTGGGGGTTAATAAGGGTTTCTAATGACACAAACAGAGAACGAGTGTTTTTTTGGAGGAGGGGGCAAGTGTATATCCAAGGTGGTCCAGAAGGAAAATCAGGCTCTGGGTGTGTGGTGACCGCCCCTCCCTTCATGATGCCCCGCCCCTTCCCTTCATGATGCCCCGCCCCCTCTCCTCCTGGACTCCTCCCAGTTGAACTGGAACACTGTTGGTCAAACTTCCACCGACTGAATCTGGTTCATCTGGGCTCTCATCATCTGAACACTGTTGAGGATTTTCTTCTGATGACCTGCTAGTGTCACGCCGACCCTGAGGATGTCCCTGCACACGCAGAAAGAGACAAGACGCAACATAAGCGCTCTGGAACAGATTCTATAATGCAGTAGTAATACGGTTTTATTTAATGGCTTCATCACAGGTTGCCAAAGTAAACTCAGCATGTCAGTTCAAGATTGAATAACTTAAAATTCCTTAATCCATATCATCCACTGTTTGTTACACAACCCAAGAGTCTATAAAACAACAACACCCCCTTTGTTTTCATAGGGATGCGTGTCTGGTTTGGCCAGGTAACAGCGTAGGTGAGGAGAACATAAATTAATGTGGCTTCCATGAACACTGACTGACACATCTTGCAACAGAGGCAGGAGAATAAAACTACATGTATTTCTTATTTTACATGTAGACAGACGGTGTGTGTTTATTAAAAGGTAACTTCAGATTTTTTTAAAGGAATAGTTCACCCAAAATGAACATTTTACCATTATTTACTCACCCTCATGTCATTCTAAACCTATTTGACTTTTTTCTACTGTGGAACACAAAAGAAGATATTTTGAGAAACGTTTTAGTGGTTTTGTGTCTATACAATGGAAGCCAATGGATGTCACTGTTGATTGGTTACCAACTTACTTCAAAATATTATCTTCTGTATTACTCAGAAAAGTCATACAGGTTTGGAATTACAGGATGGTGAGTAAATGATGGAAGAATTTTCATTTTTGGGTGAACTATCCCTTTAAATGACTGTACTGTAGTTGTGCTGTACACAAGTGAAAGGGCAGCATTCTGTCTCTCTAATCTCACAGATACACTCCAGTAATCCAAGATTATCAGTGATTAATGAGTTTTGTCTGTTCATCACAAAGCTACAGTATCATATGGCTTTAGAAGATTTGGGATGTAGAACATGAGTCATATGGAATTTTTCAGATGCTCTGGTATTTTCCCAACTAACAGTGAACGTTCTCAGAACATAACATTCTCTAAAAGTTCTCAAAACGTTCTTGCAGTAACGTTAGCAGAATGTTTCTTAATGTTATATATAAAAACGTGACCCTTAAGTTGTTGGTGGAACGATTTAAAATGTTACAGAATTTAACCCTTTGAGTAATGTTCCTGGAACCAAGCAATAACGTTAATACAACATAAAAAAACCTAAAAGTTTTGAACATTTCTAGTACTTTCAAATAAATATTTTTTATGTTTTTTTACGTGATGGAAATGTTACACAAACATTCTTATGACAAAAATTGTTAGCTAGGTTGTCTTTTTTGACCCATGAAAGCTCCTGGTCACTATAAAGTTTAGCTTTGGTATATAAACAGCAGAAATACGAGATTTATGTTGATCATATTTCAGTTCAAATTGCAATATGTGTGAAAATAATGGCCATGTGCACTTTGTAGCACTTACTCCATAGTCATCTGGGAAACAAGGTCGAAGCTGGTGAAGTTGCCACTGGTGAAGTTGTCTTTGTACTGGCCCATCTTAATAGCATCCAGCCAGTCATCCACAGTACTAAAGCTGGAGAAGTCGGGCACACTGCGGTCAAGCAAGGGCAAATGCACACTGCAGTGGTAGAGAGAGAGAGAGAGAGATGAGTCACACTGTTGTGTATGCAAGTAAAAATAACCTTTAAACTACACACATTGAAATCTCCCCCCATACATGGTACAGTCCTAAATTACATGTGGCTCACATTTATTTGGCATATGATCATCAATGCAAAAGAAAAAACAGCATATTTTTAGCAATTGTGACACGTTTGGGAATATCGGCTATATTATTTCTCGGGTCAATAAGATTCGATCTCTGGAGAGGACAGAAAGGACGTTAGGGGAGAATTTAAGTGCAAAATATCCTCTGCCCTGCTTAATTCTTCCAAAAATGCAATTAATGTTCCCAGATGATACTTCTAGCAACATTTCTGTGGCGTATAAGCCTTTGGGCAAAAGGAGCTTGTGGGAAGTGAGCAAAACCCAAGCCTCTCACCATCAGCGTGACAGTAGAAACTGGGCCATTTTACATTTGTCCACAAGAAAAAGAATAAAGTATTTCCCACTGTTTTTTTTGTTCACCAGCTTTACAATTGTTTGAAATATACGATTGCCTTAAGCTTTCAAAAATGATTCGATCTGTCAAACCGAGTTGATTTTATTTACGTAGGGATACAGTGCCAAAAGAAATAGCGCACAAACTTCTTGGCATTGATGAATTCCACCACAGGTATCAGAAGCAAAACCAAACGTCTAACGGCAGATTGAAAACATTATGAACAGTTCTGAAGGAGTCTGTTTAAAGACATTTCTATTACGGTCATATTCCATTTGGTTTTGTAAACATGCTTGAAGGACGCGAGGGAATCGGTCTTGGACAGGGTCTGGCACAAGGTCAGACAGAAAATTCCCTCTAATATACGAAATGTACATACATATTCTCCAATGTGTAGTGTCAGACGAATTTAAGCCTTAAATAGCCGAAGAAAAGTGTCAAAAAGAAACTTCAAAGCAAGTAATGAAGTTGTTTTTGTAACCACATATATATCACATATCATGGATGGATCTCTCCTCCTCTTAAAACAATACAGTATTATGTATGTGAAGTGGTAAGACTCAACGTCATTATGATCTCTTGATGCTACCCTGACATACCATAGTGTAAAGTTACACTTTTAAGTACATACTCCTTTCCAAAGAGGCAATGTGTCTCCATAAACGAAATACTGAAGAACTTGTTTAAACATCTTTGCGAGTTTCTACATAAACGTGATTTATCGCAACTACTATTTCATACTACATGGCATAAATAAAATTATGTTGGATGAGCGAAACTGTGTTCCAAAAGCAATTGTGCTGCCTTGCTGTCTATCGCCTACATAGTCAGCAGCCTTATAAGGCAACATCATAAACTAAACTAAAAACTGACTCCAATAGTAGCTAAGCTAAAAACACGATACAATATGAATAATACATAGAAAACAAGTATTGGGTAAAACAGTACATTTTTTTGTTAATTCGTTTATTTTTTATGTATCATTTTTATATTTATATGAAATGTGTTATATTGACATCTTAAAATACAACATCTCATGAGAAAGCAATCCCAGAATGCATCACTCTATTCTAGCTATGCTGTTATCGTTAAGAAAGCAACAATGTTGCCGCCTCTTTTTTGAACAGCACATGCCTTAAAATGCTTTCTAGATAGGCGGACTACTCTGATTAGAAGCCACAGGATTTTCTGAAATATTTTTTTGACATTTCTGATCATCCAAGCAAACTGCAGTCACCCACTCTGCAGGTTTTGTTAACCCACCCTGACGACAGAGGAGTCATGGCCTTCAGGCTGTTGGGGTTCCGGATCATCTTGTCCAGGTTGTTGACAATCTGGCTGAATTTGGGCCGGTTGTTCCTGTCTTTCTGCCAGCAGTCCAGCATGAGCTGGTGGAGGGCACTGGGGCAGTCCATGGGAGGGGGCAGCCGGTAGTCCTGCTCTATGGCGTTGATGACCTGCAGGGGGAGACACATGTCTGTAAGGGTCTCTGTCTGTTCAGAGGGGAAAACAACAGTACAGCCCTGCAAAGAGATGTCAGCTTTTACTGTAGACTGTTGGCTACACGTGTCACAATCCAATGTATTAAAACCTCTGTTTTGTTTATGGCATTTTTTATTTAATTTTTTGGTCTTTTGCCACCGGATTGGAAAATTACATGAGCCAAATTCCAGCTCGAGTTGGCTGCCTTCGACTGTTTATAAATTACAATAATGGCTGGAAAATTTAAAGCTATAATGATAGCTATACGATTCGTAAACTCGTCTGCTGGAAAATGATCTACAGCCAACGTTATCCTGATCATATGTTTACATCAGCAGATTTAACAAAACAGCATTTAAAATGCCACAAAAAAACCTTGAGACTCAGACCATCAGATTGTCCTTATTGTTGAGTCACATGTTCTTGAAATCTGTGATTATTTCTCAGACCTAGTGTGTGTTAATGATTATAAAGCCTGTTTTAATTTGGCACACATTAGGTGTAGTTAATATGTAAGGTGTTAAAATAATCCAGTGTTTAATCAGTATCAATAAATGTTTAATCCCACAGCTCAACACTGTAAACAACTTGAATGCGGTTTATTGCACTGAATGAAATGTATTGTCATAAAGCAGGATGTGTTGATGGGAGCTGTCTGTGTGGTGTGAGGCAGGTGCTGCGGGTGGAGCAGAGCTGTGTTTGGGTGGGGGCTCGTAACACTGCAGGAGACAGTGGATTGATCTGCACTCTTCATAAATGCTCTGTGATCATTATCTGGGTCTTAGGGGAAGTCAAGGAAGCCATTTGTCATTGGCCACAAGCACACACATGATTACACTCAACCTCACACACACACACACACACACACACACCAAATGAGGACATCCTCAAAATGAGGTTTTGTTCACTTTTGGGTACAAATTTGTTCCCAATATATGGTTCAATAATTTTCCCCCACATACATGCACACACACAAGCAACCTTTTACACTGCAAACACACACACACACGCGCACCCACACACTATAAATAAGCAGCCAGTCAGTTCAGCTGTTATTTAAATACCTCCCAAAATCAGCTAATAGATCTTGCCGGTGTTCATAAAAAGTGGTGGTGATAAGAGCAATTTGGCAGTATTTGCATTTCCTCTCTGATCATATGTTAAAAAAACTGCGGTCTCTGAGTCACTCTTGCATTTCAAATTGCTTGGCAGATGCATGTACCGCATATCCCGACTCTGGCTCCCACCCCTCCTACTCATTTCCAATCAACGCAACATCTGTCAGATTAAATATGATTAACACATGGTCTGCAATATACACACTGGCTAAATTGTACATTTGGAAAATGTGCCACGAGTTGTAACAGGAAATCAAGAACGTCTCTCTGAGTTTAGATATGCTGTGTCCTCTATCAAATTAAACAGCTCAGCTTTGGTAAATGTGCGAATCAGATACTGTTTTATCCAAAGCCAGTTTCTAAAGTGAATGTGTGAAACTACATATTTTCAAAATGGAATAGTGGGTGGGTTGCCTGAAACGTCTGGTTGACTAATCGGTTTTCAGTGAAGGCCCTGTATAATTAAACTAGTTTGGGTTCTTCTGACCACGATGTGATATGTTTATCATAAGAGTTAACATAAGGCAATTCTTGAGTTAGAAACAGCTTGACGGAGACCATCAGATTCTAACAGAATGCAAAACTGAATAAAAATTGGACTTGGATAAAAATATGACTACAGTGGTTGAACTTTAAAGTCGATAAATATAAAAACACAAACTTTCCTACTACTGTGTAAACTGTCCATTGCAAAGCACAGTGTGCTGTTAAAGCGATAAAAGAATTTATGCAAATATCAAAACTAAAAATAAATAAAAACATCTACATAAACTGGTCAACTGTTTTTCAACTGTACTAGTCAAGCAGGTATTCGCGAGTCATTTCTAACGATAAGGATTTGCAAATATGGATGTTGATGTGTTTAATTATAAACGGTATCGCTAATGCTGCACTGGTGGTGGAAAACGAAATGCACTAGCATGAAGTGGAAAGTGTGAGCAGGACCCGAGTGAGACCCGCCGTTCCCCAGCTCATTATTGCAGCCATTACGGAGCTTCATTCAAGACCTGATTAATCTCATTCATTCTCCTCAAACGGTCAGCCCGATGGGAGGACGCCAGCACTATCTGGAGCCGCTAATAAGATAACTGCCGAGATCTGCGCTCCCTCTTAGCGCATTAGCGTTCGCACTTTCAATTTGAAACTATTTTCATTATCTGGACCCATAATTTGCCTTTCCTCAGCCACCCAGAGGGATGCTAGAAATGGGAGCTCTCGTCAAGGGCAGGAAGGGGTTGAGCGCACCAGTGTGTGTCTTGCATGCAAAATCGTCTTTTTGTTCACCGGGAACCGCGAGTGAGGCACAGGTGAGTTTTACCGCTAGTGAGTTTTACTGTAGGAATTCTTCATCCAGAAAATTCCATCGTTTACTTACTCTCAAGTCATTTCAGACAACAGTCATTCCAGTCATTCTTCTGTGGAACTGTGCGTTTGACATACTGGAGCCACGTGTTAGCTTTGTGTGGGGTAAAAATTCTTTGAAAATACATGATGAGTTAACCTATCAAGCTTTTTAATGTATGGTCATGTGGTCAAGATATTCTTCACAAATGCAATGTTTAGGTTTAATAGAAGTTATACTTTTTTGAAATGACATGAGGGTAAATAAATAATGTAAGAATTTCTGTTGCTGGCTGTTTTCTAGGAACATTCAAAACTTCCAGTTTTTAGACATTGTATTAACATTATTGTTTGGTTGTAAGAACATTTTTTTAAATCTGTAACATTTTTGAAAACATTCTACTAACAACTTCTTATATAATGTTTTAAAAAAAGTCCTACTAACATTACTGCAAAAACGTTTTTTAATAACTTGAGAACTTAGCTAATGTTCTAACAACCATTTCCTGTTAACTGGGATTCCCCTTTGACACACTACAAGGACACAAGCTTGAAGACATCAAAGTCACACGATGGAGCCACCATGAACACAAAGTCTACAGTCCAAACCTTTTATTTAAACCCAAAACAACAAACTCCAGACACAAGCCCTCCCGGCTGTATATCTTCTGAATTCTGAGGCCGGTGGGACGTGATGATCGGTGCGGCTGCTGCAGAGACTGATTGTGTTCATACAGCGTTTGAGGTCTGAGGTTTGGACCCGTGTACAACAGAGTAGCACACGGGCAGATTTATGACCCGCTCTCGCTGCTGTTTACCTTAACATCTGATTCAGCATCGCTGCACGGTACTCATCTATCACGTGCTAACACACGGCAACCAACCAATCATCATCTTCCATGATGCTTCTATTGCTAATTTTTGCTTAAAAATTAACAAAGCACAGTTATTGAGAAAGTACATAACATGTCGGTTTGACTGTCACCTCCGGGCTACTATATCACGTGTGTTAGTGCTAAACAAATTCTTTCTAAGATGGATGTGCAATTTGGAAAGTTTAGCTAGTTGGAGAGCAAGCTGTACAGTATTCAATAACCTTGAAGAAAGAATTAATGTTAAAAAGCATGTAAAGCTTTATTTTGGATAATGAGATACATACATCTTGATTGGTCATGTCCCAATATGGCCGCTCTCCGTACGACATCACTTCCCACATCACAATTCCGTAGCTCCATACGTCACTGGCGGAGGTGAACTTCCTGTATTGGATGGCCTCCGGGGCGGTCCATCGAATAGGGATCTTCCCTCCCTGAATGAAACAAAAGCAAGATGAAATGATTAGTGAAAGAGTAAAAGTGTGCATACATAAAAAAAATCAGGACTGATGCATTTTCTGACCAGAGCGCTGGTGTAGGTGGGGTCAGACGTGTCGTCCTCCAAGAACCGCGAGAGGCCGAAATCAGACACCTTGCACACAAGATTACTGTTAACCAAGATGTTGCGGGCGGCCAGATCCCGGTGCACGTAATTCATGTCTGCCAGATATTTCATCCCGGAGGCGATTCCACGCAACATTCCCACCAGCTGAATGACGGTGAACTGACCATCATTTTGCTGAAAATAAAGAACAAGGATAGTCAATTAGGACATTTATGGAGTTTTTGTGGAATTTTAATAATTGTTTTAGCCTCATTTGTTTAAACAATGGTCAAATTTAGTTGTTAGTGGAACGGTTTAAAAACAATACAGAATTATTTGATGAACTTTTTTTATAACCAAGCAAAAGCATTAATACAACGTCTAAACAACTAAACATTCCTAGAATATTCAAAATAAAATGTTCAATAATAAAATGTTAGGGAAACATTCTTACAACCTAAAATTGTAAGATGGGTAGTGGATTTTGAAAATATGGTACAGGGATAAAACATCCAAGCTTTCTGTTGAATCCATAAATCCTCAACAACAGGATCAAGGCAAGAGTTAAGCTGCGGAAATCTTGGTTAACGTCTACCTCGCCAAGTCGGATACAGAGTAGCTTGATTTAGAGTCCTTGATTTAGAGAGAAAACAATGCGTTCAAGTCGAGCCTGGACTGGATTGATGGCTATGCAAACATTCTGGTGAGGACTGGTGAAGTTTATGCTTGATCAGACATGTAATGATCAACGCAGGGTTCATGGTAAATCTTGCAGCTGTTGACCATGGTGGTCAGAAAGCCCTCTGCTCATGAGGAGGTCCAGCAGTTTGTGACCCAGCTGTGCCTGCAGCTGCTCTTTCCTGCAGACCCTCCACAGACAGACATGAGCCCTCAGCTTCTGATCAGAGGACATGAGGCCAGCAGACGCAGTGTGGACGGACACACGCATCAAGTTGAGAGAGATGAACGGCACTAGATAGCCGACCAAAGAGACATCTTCATTCTCTTTAGTTAGTTATTATGCTGGGCAAGCTACTTATGAACACATCTGATTATATGATTCAATTAAAAAGAAACATTAATTATTGAAATATTATATTGATAAGGGTGACTGTAATATTCATGTGTGTGTATGTGTGTAAAAGTGTATACACACACATACACAAAAACATTTGTATGTATAAATGAATACATTGTTTGCATGTATATAAACATGCAAAATTATAATTGTAAAAATTACGCATTTATTCTTATATTTAAAAATAAGCAGTACAACCAGTATAACCTCTGCGTGCTCAACTCAACAGAAAATAATAGAGCAATGTAACATTTTGTCTTACCGGTTGTTAAAAATAGCTTGTTGTTGGTTTAAAAAACTACATTATTTTAAAAACAGCTACTGTCACATTACTGTAATGTTAAGTTAGTAGCATCACTACATTGAGTTAATAACTCCCCCCAACCACTGCTCTGAACTGCGAGTCACACTCAAACCCTCCCCCAAGTTAAGCCGACTTCATCGAACTTCTCCTCACCCTCCACAGCAATTAAGCTCCATCCATTATTCATAAAGCTGAAATCCTTCACAAATACAGCCCGGCACTCTAATCTGCTCACAGTGTTTGCCTATAGTTTAATTGGAGGGATTCTTCTCCTGAAGTTATTTGGATCCACAGCCTGAGTGAAGCAAACATTCTTTCTTTCCCGATTATACAAGAATTATTCTATTCATGCCGTTTCTTCTCAGACACGTCTCTGCTGTCGGTTCAGCTGCGCTCGACTTTTCAGTTTGACTTTTCTAGAATCCGTCTGAAAGTTTCATTTCGTCGGCACGTCCTTTTGAAATTCTTTCTCTGCCTTAATCCGCCACAAAACAATGTTGAAAGCTGGATCAGTGCGAGAAAGAAATGGCAGACAGGTTAGTGTTGGGTCTCTCTCTCTCCCCTGTATTACAAGAGCTCCATCAACATTCTGGCACTTCAGCACTAACGCAGAATATTGTCGTCTGGTGTCATAGTGAGATGCCACAACAGAGGCGTGTTGTTTTCAAATAATTCAGCGTTTTGTCAGAAACGTATGACAGCTGATGCTGGGAAGTCAAAGACATGCAGATATGACACAATTGTCTGCCTGTACAAAGATCTGACACGTTTCAAAGCTCTTTCATACCAGCTTTATTGTACAACAGTAAATTACAATAGCTGCCCAGCTAACAATATTAGGTTGCAAGAACGTTTCTGTAACGCTTTTATTAATTAACAAATGTAAAAAATGTTATTTTGAAAATTAATGTAATGTTCCACCAACAACTTAAAAAAAAGTTTTGATATTTATAATGCATGTAACATTCAAAATACGTTCTACTAACAGTACTGCAGAAACATTTGATAACTCCAATGTAAGGACCTGCAGAGACGATGGAGGTTTAATTATCCTGTTTTATAATTTACATATAAAGATGGTAAGAAAATAGTTCACACCCTCATGTAAGACAACTCCCTCACTGAGCAAATGACTAACTTTAGCTCTTTATTTCCATCCTGTTGCGGTTTTATAAAAGTATTTTCTTAAATTACAACACAAGCGTATCCTTTTGTTTTAAAGTTGTAGTTCAAAAGATTCAGCATAGCAGGAACAACCCATTTCCACTTTTATTACCAGGCTTCAGTCACTTATTCATGCAGATCTTGGAATGGCATGGCAGGGCATGTGCCGTCTGTCACGGGTTGACTGCGTACAGGGTGCACGTATAAACACAAGCGAAACAACTGCCGTGCCAAACAGCTAAAATAACATCAGAACCTCGCAATTACAGACTTTAGCGAGAGCTGGATCTGATTGTGGCGAGAAGAAATAAATTTGGTTTGAACGTCTAACAAATGGCGCGTCGTACGTTCCTGTTTACTTTCCTTCGTTTAAACACCATAATCTCGTTGGTTTCTTGTTTCAGATAATTACGCTTCCTGCGCCTGACACCCCAAAAAGCTACGTGTCAAGGATAAAATAAGTTTTCTCTCATGATAGATCAGAGGCAAAGCCTTGCTAATGAGCAAAATAAATCACTCCTTCCCTAAAGATTACATATTTACATAAATCAAAGATGTTTCATAAGCAACTTCGAACACACAGCGAGGCCAATTAGCAGAGCTGAAGCTTTCTGATGTCTACACATCAGCCCGGCCTCAAAATCAAACTGACACATGCCAGTCGTCAGCTGACAACAGCCTTTCCGTCTCATCCCTCACGCCTGTTCAGTAAGTCTGGATTTGGCCGATTCTCTGGCTCAGTTAATCATTTGAAAGCATCCATGGGGATGTTGTTATGAGAAACCACGGAGAGATACAAAGTAGTTTCTTTGAGGCGAGAATTCAGATCAGTGGCGTTTTCGCAAACACGGATTACGTGCGGGATTAAGACACGAGCGACATTTTCCGATCGCTCTGCGGGTTCTGTGATGCATGTCTCAGACGTGCACGTCTCATGTTTTCATAAGACGAAGCTTTCATCTGACGCTTGTAATGCAGAGAGGGTGGCCGAGACTCCGTGACCAATGCAAAATGAGGGCGTGACTAACCACAGAGTGACGTTTCAGAACTGCTTTTCTTTAAAGAGACCGTCAAAGTAAACATTAATGCGGCAACCCTTAGACATGAATGCAAGAGTATTGAGCTTATTATAACAATATTACAGCTGGAATCAATACAGAGAGTCCATGTTTGCTGCAGGGGGGGGATTACAGAGAGCCTGTGGGGAGTTAGCTGATGGACGGCATGAGGAATTAGGAGGGCGCATTCGCATAACGTTCATACACACCTGCTGAAGACAGATTAACGCTGTAGATCAATTGGAGTTTAATGTTTAAGCTACCGACATGTGTGTTAAGCACCGGGAAGTTCAATTCATTTTGGCCATTTGGTTCATCTAGATAATTTACTGTATTTTAATGAACCGGTTCAACAAATCAGTTCACAGATTCAGTTTGAGTCATTGCTAAGTGTGTACACAGATGTCCCTGCATATCTTACACAATTTCAGTATTTTCACTAATCACATTTTTAAACACGACTGTTTACCACTGTTTTGAGGTTATAGGTCTCATTATTAATTGGTGAACTAAACATCATTCATTTGTTTAGATCTATTTAAGTCACCCTGGTGAATTTTCTCCTCATAATCTCTCAATTGATCCATTATACAGCTCTGGACTGAATATCAGTGTAACATCATGTCTTTATCTACACATGCTTACCCTGAGGAAAGAGTCCAGTGAGCCATTCTCCATAAACTCAGTGATGATCATGACAGGGCTGCTTTTGGTCACCACTCCCTCCAGATGGATGACATTGGGGTGATCAAACTGGCCCATGATGCTGGCCTCGCTCAGGAAGTCCCGCCTCTGCTTCTCTGTGTACCCTGACTTCAGTGTTTTGATGGCCACGAACATCTCCCTCTTTCCCGGGAGCTTTAGATTTCCACTGCACACCTCTCCAAATTCCCCTATGGATAGATAGCAACATATCATTATTTAGGCCAAGAGTGGACAAGACACATTTAGAAGAACATGCAGTAGACCACCGCTGAAGGTCTGGAGATCTGATAGTGAGTTACCTGCTCCGATAACTTGCTCGATCTTCACGCAGGAGATGTCGATCTCCTTAGCAAACTCTCTCACGGCTTCATTGGGGTCTTCGTAGGTAAATGGATCAATGTAGATTTTCATTCCTGGTGACACTTCAAGGATACAAATAATATTTAATACTAAGAACATGTCATTTAACAGTGTAACTTTAATGTAGCGTTTTTAAAAAGCTCTCATTTACAAATACCGTTTTATTGAAAGATATTTGTACATTGGAAAAGTCACTGTAAATGTGGGGGGAAAGATGTTGGTGATGTGGGTTTCTGGGAATTCTGGGAACGTCTGGCTTTCCAGTAGCTCTGGATTCAGAGCGTGACATTGGAACAGCTCATGCAGTGAGGAGAGTGAATCTGCAGTTAGTGGAGTGCTGGATTGTTCTCCAGGAGTAAGATAAGGCCTTTAATGTATGCATCATCTCCAGAGTATCACAGCCCCTGATGGAGACCATATCAGCCTCTTTCATTCCTGCCCATCAAACTACTTTTGATTGCAGGTAAATTGGCTTAAAATGGAACTTAAGTGTGTGGGGACTAAAGTCATTTCTGCCTTAAATCTGATTAGTCAACCTCCTGGCTCCAAATCTATCCAAAGGCATTTCAATGAACGTTGCGTCTTCAAGCAGCTAGAGAAGGTTTTTTTTTGTGTGGAAATCTCGCTGTGAGGAATTGATGAATGTGTTCAGTCAACAGAGAAGGAGAAGATAAATAGTGTGAGATACCAACATGACGTCCAACATCAAAGGATTTGTGAACGTCAAAAAATAACAAGGATACGTGCTTTACTGAAGAGTGTGATTCTGAGCAGAAACACCCAACACAACATTCTGTCTGTATCCACTTACATGTTTGAAATAAAATGATCAGTTATTTAGGTTCCACCTTAAAGGGAAGTCACAAATCTTTGGCATAATGTATTGAAATAATAAGTAAATCGAGACAGAATTTGTATTTTTTGTGAACTTTCCCCTTTAAGATTGAGAAACTGTGTAAGACGGATGGAGAGAGACAAAAACACAAACATAAATGAGTGAGAACATGAGAATTAGGGCATTTTCTGCTCTTGAGCACTAATGGATAAATTCTGACCTTGATTTTCCAAGTTTTACTGGCCCCACACTCTCCCACAAATTACTGTAATAAATACAGCATTTACAGCAGTCCCGTACTGCTGATTATATAGAGTGAAAGCTGTTTAAATTGACAAGGAAGGGCAATGAAAAATAAAACTCGAGGAAAAGTGCCAAACCATTTTCATTCAGCAGAGTAAGAGATAGATGAACTTTAAGCTCTCGGAGAGAGAGAGAGACAGACAGGGCGAGAGAGAGAGAGAGAGAGAGAGAAAGAGAGAGAGAGAGGAAGCTTAGCTTTAAATTACTGCCTCCAGAGAATCTTAAAGATTTATTTCTATAAATGGAGCAGCACTCCAAGGCTGAGATGGTATTTACTGAAGTATTCCTCATTTTATGACAAATCTTTGATGGAACTTACTAACTTTAAAACACCTGGTTCAGAGCTTTTTTGCATTAAGTGCCTTTGCATTAAATTTGCTTTGAAGACAAAAATAAATAAACAGCAAATATCCAGCAAAAGAACAAAGATGAACAAAGAAACAGCTACAAGGGGAAGTAGCTGAGAAACTCTCTGATGGGATTCTGAAGGAAGCTGAGGGATTAATATTTCACAGGTGAATGTTGTGATCTGGAAGAGAGGGAATGCATAACAAAGGTGTGTGTGAAGATGAGAGCGGTAGTACACTCCACTCACAGACCACCCGCTGTACGTTAGCTAAAACACTTGATAAATACAGAA
>JAZGTK010006690.1:0-20445 GCA_036877625.1 Ambastaia sidthimunki | reverse complement strand
AATGTTTAAGTCGAAAATATAGTTAAAAATGACAGTATGAGTAAAACTAAGCTATGTTGCATAATCTACGTTAATGGATTACACAAACTTACTGTACCGCTATCTGATTATGAAATAGGCTACTGTACCTAAGCTTGTTGCTCTTGAAATCCTAATGACCGCTTAGTTCAAAGCAATGCAACATTTTACTAAACCTTTTAAAGTAGGACCATTTGTAATACCTGTGGATAACAGCTGCACTGTACAGTATGTAGGCAGGACATTTCAGAAACATGTAGTAATTGAGCTACTGTAGGAGGGATGGACTCCGCTCTCTTTGAAACCATGCTCCATAAATAATACACTTCAGCCTGTTTTATAAAGTGTCCTTGACAAACTTTTAGTACAAGCTACACCTCCCAGCACAATGCTTTTAATCATATAGTGGAACTTACATTTCATTTGGTAAAAGCAACTAAATGAGTGGGAGTTAAGTTTGATATGCGAAATAAGAGCATAAATGTTTCTTGCTGTGCAATGTTAGTCCCTTGCAATTATCGATTCTCTTGGACTTGAAAAAAAGATTGAAAGATTTACCATACAAATAAACTAGTCTAAAAGACGATAGACGGAAGTTCAGCTTGTTTTAACTTTTGCTTATGTCACATTTTGTTTAAACCATGGAGGACAATGAAAAAAAACTGCTTTCATTTCAACTGGTGACTCACACACAGTGATTTTGGTTTACTTCATGGTGTGCTTAAAGGGCTAGTTTTGCAGTTTACAAAAAATAAGATGCCATCATTTACTCGTGCCCAAAGGGGATTCATTGTAAGGAAAAAAACAATTTGAGCAGGTTTTACAAATTTGTGTCATATGACAGTATATTGGATTGTGTATAGAAGTATTTTTCACAGTATTGATTTTTTTTTCACTTTAATAATATTAGTGACTTTACTGATATAAATGATTTCCAGTAAGTTATGGGTTAACAGGAATATATTTTTTTGTTTGTGTCAATGCCCTGCTGACGGAGCTGTGGGGCTACATGAACACAAAAGCTTAGGAAATATTTGTTTTAGCCTGTGTGGCTACATGTGGCCACCAGGAGGTGTTATAGTGCACTGCTCATTTATTCACATTTGTTTCTGCTTTTGTTGTTTTTAGAAATACTTGCCAGTATTGGGTTAATGTTAGCCTGTGTTGAGGAATGCTGGCATACAAGTAATGATCTGTGTATAGTTGATAATTTGGAGGAAAGTCCTTTAGTGCGTTGAGGGATGCAAGACGTGGAAACTGTTTTGTTTCATATGAGATTTCACTGCTGCTCGTGTTGTATTGAGGAAATGTGCTTAACGTTTCCTAGATTTGTTTTACAGTGTTTGCGGAGGTATCGCAGACTTGCGTATAGTAATTTCCATGAGAGATAAAATATAAAGGCAGTAAATGCTTGTGCAAACAAAGATGGACTCTAGGTGGCAGTATTACTTCAAATATTTTAACTTTTTGAGCTCATTTCTAATCTGCAGAGAAAGCTTTATTTGTGAGTCAAGTGTCACATTTGATATTATGGTAATTAAAAGCAAGATATAATCCACTATAAGTGGATATTTGATCTTCTGTTTAAAAAGAATAGCAAAGAGGATTTTGTATTATTCCTAGGGATTAGTCTTTCACTAGTTAAGCATTTAAATAATGCACCGCTGTGCGTGTGGCGACAGTCCATAATGTCAGCAGTTTATCATCCTGTGGCTCTCAACTGGTTACCCACTCAACAAAAGTGGGGTTTACTAGAAGACCTCCTGTGTTAAACAAATGTTGCTTTTGTAATTGTTGTTAATGACCCCAGCAGGGGGTGCCCATGCTGCAGATTGTATAGGTCGTGGTAACCAATAGTACAGAGGGATTTTACTGTTAAAAAGGCAGTTGTTTTGGATTAGATGGGTTTCTTATGTCATCAAAATTCCCAGAGTGCTTCATGAATGCAATAGATGTGTAACCACAGCCAATTGTCCCCCATTTTTCTGGCCTTTTCTCATTATGGCCTCCTAATCCATGTAACTGGCTGTTCCACTCTGTGTTCCATACCGTGATGTACAGCTGATGTGTAGCAAACGTTCTAGTGCATTGTGGCTGTTGGATCAACCAGGAGGGTTCTAGACACTGGTAGATTCCTTCACTTGAGGTCTAGCACTTTAAGGAGAACTACCTGGAAAAGAATGCTACAGGAATAATGAAATCAAAATGTTTATGGTGTTTTATTATTGTGCAGTAAAACAATGCTTGTAAAAGATGAAAACTTCTAAATGTTTCCACTGATTGTTTAATTAGATGTTTTGTTGTTATGTAAAAAACTTTTGCTGCATGAATTGATTACAGTGGGCGATTATGACATAAGATTTGGCATAAGATGAGACATATTAATGTTAGACTCGCAGTTAAGGAAAGGAACAGCCCTGCTAAAGCTTCACTGCTAATTAGAGCTGGCTTTAGCCCCATGGTGACATTGATGGACAGGGATGAGAATCTTGGGAATAAAAGTATGTTGTGAAAAATGTGTTTCCTGAAGTGGGAACGTATTGATTCAGGGTATGCACCACTGAAGAAAGCCTGCAGGATGTAGACACTAACTTAATTAAAGAGTAACACTGATTTGTGCAATCGTGTTGTTCCAGTGAACTCTGTGGCAGATTTATTTATTTCCTGAAAGTAATGGCTTATCTATCTCCACGACTGTTTCACTAAAACAACTTGTGATCAGGAAAAACCATAATGCTATTACAAATATGACTGAAGAATTTTTTAGGATTATACATCTAGCCTTGTGCATTGTAGTGATTATCGTTTGTAGTTTATTAGGAATTTGCATTGTCAAAGAATATTAGGACAAAAATTAAAAATGCACTAATAATTTATCTATAAATGCATTGTATGTGTCGAGACTTTTATACTACAGCTGAAAATTCCTCATTGCAAACTATTTAAATACATCCCCCACCCCTCTGCCTCTCTCTCTCTCTCTCTCTCTCTCTCCCTCCCTCCCTCCCTCTCTCTTTCTTAGTACATATATTTGGTAATTTGCACAGTAGGACAATTGACAGAATTGATTGAACATGTATGGCTGCATGCATTGCTGTATATAATGGCAATTGAACCCAAGTGAATTTTAATAGCCTCATTGGTATTGCTCCAGCAACACTTCTCCATCCAGAAGATTTTGTATATTACCAATATGCCTATATAAACAGTATTTAGACATAATCCATAATTCTATACTACATGTTTTTTAGTCAACATTTCATTGAATGCCTATGTTGGACTGCAGGCTATTGTTTGTTTTTTTCCATCTATTTTTTTCCACAATGGCTTTACAGTCGCTGTGTGTTACTATAAGAACTATAGGCAATCCACATCATCAATACTGTGTATAAAGTACATAATTCTGCTAACATTTTAATGTATGTTGTATGTAAAGTATGCAAAAAATTATGTTGCCTTAGGGACACCACAGGAGATACAAAGAGTATTTAGTGGTTAAATATAGTCAACAGGTAAATTCAGTTTTCTGTGTCTTTCTAAAATAATTGAAGATTAAACAATTTACCCAAGCTTTCATTTAGGTGGATGAATTATTGATGACTTAGTCAGTAGAACGACTTATATTAGTCCCGTAATTGTGTCATTAAACAAGCGTGTTTAACTTCATTTAAATAGTATTTTAAGTATTTAAATTTTCAACCACCAGAGACTGCCCCAAATCCCTGTTGCAACTTCACTTTTTAAAACAAGTGAATTTTAAATCTTTCCGAATCTGCTCTGCTTTAGTGTCTCCAGCTCTTCAGCTTCAACGTCTGTGTGATATGAAAGTGAGGACACTCACTCCACTTTAATAATGGTGGAGGTGCATCACCCAGACAGTCTGTCTTTGTGAATAATACTTGTGTCATTGATAATGCTAAAGGTTATTGTCATGCTTCACTGCTGGTTTAAATTACCTGCCTCCCTGCTTGAGACTGCTTGAGCAAGATTGTTATAAGTCACTTGTTTTCCTGGTGACATTTGGCCCTCTGCTCCCTTGATAGACCATCACCTCCTGGACTCTGTTGACATGGCTCTGCTCGGTATCATTTACAAATGAGGAATGTCCCCCAGTTTGTTTGCACTGTAAATTACAAGTACACTATTTTTATTGGATTTGCACGCATGCCATATGTGCTTAATTAGCCGTGTAACTGCATAGTAATTTGTCAGCACAAATGCAATTCTATAGGAATGTAATGATAATGGAAACAACTTGCTGGATCTACAAAATAGACATTAATTTTCCATGTGAATATGTGTGGTGAGTGTTTAAACTCTGTGGAGTATGTTTTACCTATTAAATGCTAATGGATGGCAAATGTTCTGTACCATAATCTTTCTCTAGGTATATATTGAATATACTTTATCTCTATACGTGGTATTGGTTATACATAGCAAAACTACAAGTATTAAATACTGCACAATTACTATAGATTCCCTGTTACCATGGTAAATGAATAAACAGTAGACATAGATATTAACAGATTAGACAGTTGTGGAGACACACAGTGATTGGCAATGTAGACAACTGCATTTTTTTGTCCTCAAAACACATAACAAAAACAGTGAGGTGAAAGTACCTTCATTTCGTACAGTGCCGGTCCAATGGTTCAGCTCCAAACAGAAAGAAATCTACTGTTGTGTGAAATTAATTTAGAGTTGTCGTCAGATGACAACCACGACTTTGAAATGACTGGTGTACTAGACATCTCTACTGTTTGTACAGGAACAAAGAGATCACAGCTGTGTTTTATGTGGCACTCTTGTGGTGTAAATATGTTTTGCTGATGGTAGCTTCTCACATTAAGGTAAATGGACAAATTGTCCTATCAGACGGATGCATTTTCTCCCAGGAGGAAATGTATGTGTCTGAATGGACAGTCTGGATAGAAATATTCCCTTGGACATTCCTTTAGTACGCTTTCAGAATAAAATGCATTCTACCTTTTAACACCTTAAGGTGTTAACTAATGCACTATACGGGTAGATTGAGGCACAAAAAACACTTCCAGGTGATGTTAAAGACTGCATTGAACGTGCTCTTTGAGGTACTGCCCCAGTAGACAACTAATGCTTGTGTATTTTTGTCTGTTGCTTAGGCCCCAATGTCCTGGTTTTGTCCCTGGTCTATATACTAATAAGTAAAAGTGTTCATAGCCAACCCAGTGTGTTAAATTAGCTGTATCCCCTTGTGTGCAACATAATCACAATGTCTGGTTAGAGAACATGTCAGTGGACTCCAGCATTTTGATTTGAGTTACATGTAATCTGTCTTGAAGTCTAAAATCTCCAAGAGGGAGGCTGAAATTACCAGCATGAAATATGCATAAGATACATTAATATTTTCTGGCTTGTTTTTGAAGGTAAAAAATAGCCACTCAAGTCAGGTGGGACTCGATGTTTCATGAAAGTAGCCCAGAATGACCTGGCATCCCTGGTATGTTGTATAACAAGCACCTGGTAGGACAAATTTAAATGAGAAAAAGAAATGGAAATACAGACACTCATTGCAATGTTTCAAAGCTCTCTGCAGTGGTACTTTTCTCTCTTTACCCTGAAAAACAGCCTGGGTAAACATTTGGGCTGTTTCCAGGCTGAACTGCACTAATGATTTCATATTAGTTAATGATATCATGTAGATGCATTTGGACACGCATTTACGGTTTAACCTCTTGCAGTGTTGAAGGTTGAATGCATGGAGTATAGCTAATGTATGATTGCAATACATCATTTTAAAACATTGCTACAGCACCAGATGCACCTACACTAAATGTGAACTGTTTCAGGGTCCTGGAAGAACCGTTTATCTCAATCTGTCCTGTAAGGTCAGTCACCTTCCGAACATTGTCAATTTTTCATGACATTTCTTGTTATGTTCAGATGTAATTTGGAGGCCAGATGAAACTCAATCTTTTGGAAAAATAACAATACAGCGGTTGATTATGAGCTTTGTTCTAGGGAAACTTAACATGGGAATGTAGATTTATCAAAGTGATACAGTCACATCTATGTTATTATTAGAAACATTACTCCTGAAAATTAAAGGGGTCATGAACTGGATTTTTTAAATATTTTCTCGTGAGGTGCACTTTTAATGTTAATAAAATAACATTATTTAGAATTAAATGACTATTTTCTACCCTGATTTTTAGGCCTGTGATTTAAACACTGTTTAAATCACTGTTTGAAAGATGTTAGCCAGTCATAGCAGTGGGCGATTACATTGAAGTCTCACAGCAGACATGCCCCTAAAGATGAAATTATTTCATCTTTGCATGTGAAATAATTATTACAGGTGGAACCCTCTTAAATACTATTACAGTAGATAATTTTCAGACGCAGCTTTCTTACCTTGGTTTTAATAAAAGCTGGTTTTGGAATAACATGGAGGTTTTCAGTTCTGAAACTTACAAGATATTTTTGACCTCATAATGACCTCTTAACTGTCAAAGTATCAAATTTTTTTTTAATTCTTAGGTCATGACCCCTTTAATACTTCATAGAAACGATAAGGGTCATATGGTAGGAGTTTTACATAATGAAAGGATGAGCTAATCGAATTGTGTTGTTGTTAAAATGTCCAGTCAAATTTTTATATGCAATATAAAATGATTTGCGTTGTAATCATTCATGTTTGTAACAGATAAAAATGCTTTCATATTCCCCATCACTGTCATCCTCAAACAGATATCCTCAGAAGCCTCATGAGTAGTAAACCACTTTGAAATCTAGTTAAGGCACTGCAGAGTATAATGTGATCAGACATCTGGGAAAGCCTGGTAACTATTACTACTGGTAGAAATACCTCAAGCCACTTTAAAATCTGGATGTAGCTTAACCAGTGCAAATAATGTCATCATGTTTGTTATGTGTCATATCGGTTCAGCATGGTGTGAAATTGACTAATTATCAGGGTTTAGCTTTTGCCAAAATCAATATCAGTAGATGGAAAATACACATACTTTACTACTGAGAGTCTTTAATCCATTTTTAAGCATTAAAGCGAGTCTTGATGTATTGCCACTGAATTCACATAACAGGCTATTTATAAAAAAGAAAGTCATACACATTTCACAAAGCATGAGGATGAATCAAGAGTAAATGAAAGCACAAATGCTTTTAGTGAACCAATTCAAGTCTAAAACAATTCAAAATGACCTGCTGCGGCATGACAAAATTAACTTCAGTTAACTTCATTAGCCACTGCTGTAATTAACTGCCAGCAAAGCCCTTCAGACTATAAACACTTAAACACTTTCTGACAACATCAGATTTAAGCTCAAAATATAAAAACCTTAATAAATATCACAATGTTTAAAACTTTGAGAAATACCTGCATTCAAGAGATGACAATTGAAAACTATTCTTAATGTTTTATTAATTGTTTTGCAGAAGTGACAGTGTCCTTACATTCACTGTTAGCATTTCATTTTAATTTATTAATTACAGTCAATTATAATGTGAATAAATCTAGTTTTGCTGCCATTTTCAGTGTATGATGTAGTGATCTTAACATGCATAATGACTGCACAACTCTTATTAGGATGAGTTTTTGTCCAAAATATATTCTCAGCTTCAAATAGAACTACTAGATAAATGATACGGACTCCCATAATCAAAACAATTTACTCTTTAAATTGCTTTTAGGTTCACTTGCATTTGCAACCAGTGTGTGAACAAAATATTTACAGTGTTAGCTTCTGAAAAGCACTGTAGTTGTCAGCCACCAGCAACTGGGCATTTCTGAGAGATGACAGCTAGATTCAGATTCTCATCAGTGTCACATCTCCACAGGCATGTTTATGGGTGGCCTGGGAATATTAGAGCATTTTACATGAGCATTCTGTGTTGTGTGACTTAATAGATTTCTTATGATGTCACATCTAATTCATTTCTCTTACAATTTTTTGCCTGCTGAAACAGGTTTTGACTCTCTTGTGTACAAAATCCTGCACTTTTGTGGCCTACTCCTTAACACAAAGCATGAACACTTATGAATACCTACTATGATAAAAAGAACAAGGTAAAACTAATCAGAATTCACTTTTCATTAATAATTATAGTAAATGTTTAAAAGAAGTAGAGTTTAGGCTTTAATTTGGAATTCCTTTATGAGAAGAATTTGTATGTGTGAACAGCTACTCTACTTCAAATTACTTTAAGACTATTTTGTATTTTTCCAAGCTGGTTTTACTTAATGCACTTTAATTCCCGGCGCACTTGCACATATCGCTACAAATGTCTTGTTAGTGAGGTTTCTACATGTCTGTCTGCATTACATCAATCTCGGGCTGAATTAAATTCAAAGCAGAATCTGATTCTGAAACCAGTGTGAACGTTTGAAGGAAAGTATTCAATCTAAACCTTGTGCTTTACACTTTCCCAGCCCCAAATTTACCCTTCCAGCCGCTTAACAGATAATAGATGCATTTGAATCTGTCGTTCCTCTGGTGGAATTTTCCTGAATTCAAGGGGATTTCATGAAAGCAATAAAATGAGAAAGAACCTGTCCACCACCCAGACGGACAGTCTCATATAATGTTATGCTTTTATTTTCAAGCAGTTTTGTTCTTTAAAAATGTTGAAATACTTTTTTTATTGTAATCAATTGTATATAAATACATAATCTATTTATAATAATAGCTGATTACCACCTGTTAAAAGTTATATAATAGCAGAAAGTCAATTAAACTGCACTATATATGACAGATGAATGAATCGCACTCTTGCTTTATGTAATTAAATTCTGAAAGCATTATTACATCATGTGTTACTATGAACAAAATTTATAATGTTTACAAATGGAGCTTTCATGACATATGCAAGACCACGTGGGTACTGTATGTGAAAGGCTGGCGAGGAGAACATACGCCACAATATTATAATCCCGTTTAAAATGCAAAGTAGATCTCTTTCAACCATTTGCTGTGGCAAATTTTGTCCTTTACAAATTTATTTTAAACACGATAGCAGATGATTATGATGATTGGTACAGCTTTAATGTAGTGCAATTGCTTTCGGTTTGAAAGCAGCTGCTATTTGAAAACGTGGGGGTAGCATGAGAGAAGTTCCTGACCTTGGTGGATGTGCTTTGTGTCCATCAGTATTCCATTATGTTTGTGCTCCTATTTTTATGGTGATTGGACCATATCAATCACATTTAAAATTCTAACAGTTGTGCCCACCACTGCGAGAACAAATGAAGTAACAGAGGAATCTCCTAGCGATCTTCTCGAGAACATTGAGGCCAATAGATTGAGGCTAATGTAATATATACATTTTTTTTGAGTATGGTGCCATAATGGTTCAGGAACCTTTACGTGGTCTTTCCGCCTTTACAAGCTGAATTTGAATGCCTTGTTCTGCCTTTGCTTGCCAGATTTAAAATATTAGGAAAATGTTATTTTGCAGAAGTTGCTGTTTGATCGCTCTGGAGATTTAATGAAGTTCTCAGTTGTTTTTTATTTAAGGAAGTAAGTTTCTCTTAGCAGAAATAGATACAAATGAGACAACTGTATTAAGAGCATAAAGCCGTTGTCAGAGTTATGTTCTGTTTTAACCATGTTTGTGTGTTTTAGTTCTGTCTTGTTTGCCAGTTTGACCTAGTTTTCCAGTGTGTTTGATTGTTGTATTCAGTTCATCTGTTGTCTAATCTGCCTATTAGTTCCTTGTTTGTTGTGGTATTTATAGCCCTATGTTTCATAAGTTTCTTTGTCCTGTCTTAGGTCAATGTTGAGCTATAGGTCCCTGGTTTCTGTGAGTTTTGTGGGTTAAACGCTTGTCTTTGTGCAACACTTTTAGTAACCACCCATGAGAGTTGTAATATCTATGTGGATTGTATAGCAAAAGCAGTTTTGGATAAATTTGACTAATGTTTATAGTGGCTTTTGATTGCAAACCTGGCAAATTTTGAGCTCAGTTTGAGGCATTAAGATGTCTAATGGAGATGTATGTGAGTAATTTTTTTTGTTTGTTTGTTTTTCTTTCAGCAGGGCCATCAGAAGTTTCCATATGCTCTCTATTTAATCTTGTTGCTGTCTAGGAGACCCAATATATATAGTAAGGAGATCTTATCTGTAATTTTTCTTTCCTGTGGGTTTTGGTGTTAAGGATGATAAAGCCAATGTTATCATTTTTCGGAAGCATTCTACAGTATGTGAATAATGTAGAGACCGATCGCATGTTTTATACTATGAGTGGATATGCAAACGTGACCAAGAATATACAAAAAAGGAATGTTGATGGATGAGATGACCCTAGAAGATGACATTTCATAATTTACATGCCATCAGTGATTCAAAAGGGCCCTTTTCCAATGCGGGTAGAATATCAAAGGGGGTTTAACTGTAATAAGGTCACCCTGTGTTTTGTGCATTGATCAGTGCCAGTTTCAGTCTCTTATGCAGGGTGAGATGTTGGCCTAAAGGGCAATTATCATTCCTGCAGTGCACGGTTGAGCTCTACTAGATCAGCTTTGTGTTCCTGCTTGTTCTGTTTTTAGACTCTCTGTTTAGCATGTAGGAAAAAAACATCTGCAAGGCTACTATGACAGTCGGTGTGTTTGCTATTCTAGGTGGTTTCAAAGCCTCAATATACACCGGTGATGGTCATCCTTAGGTGAATAAAAAGTGCAGATGGTCCAGATCAGGGGTTTCAAACTGCAGTTCTGGTGGGGCTGCTGTCCTACAAAGTTAAGATCAAAGTTAATTTTGCTCCCACACACCTGCCTGTAATCCAGAAGACCTTTCCTATCTTGTTCAGGTGTGTTTTATTAGGGTTGGAGCTAAATTCTGCAGAAAGGTGGCCCTCCAGGACTTCAAATTGATACTGGTGGCCTAGATCCCAGGCAACGGGGTTAAAGACAGGTGGATATGTGCTAAGAAGATGGACTATGACTCGTACATGACAGGTGAGCTCATGCTCAGCAGAAGACATTTCCCTCACTGAATGGCTCACAGATCTGCCCAAGGCTACTAGAATACAAATAGCTTCTATATCCTCTTCTGTTCACGGTTTACCACTTCCTTAACACACAATATATGTTATATACCATAATATATATCATAATTAACAAAGCATTAGCATCACTAGTTTTGATTAGCATGTAAAAAAAGTGAAGGAAAAAAGACGTATAGCTAAAGAAATAAGGAAAATGGTTTTCAATAAATGTCCCAGTTAGTCTGTCTTTAAATTTCTTAAGCTTTATTACTATTCTGGTGCACATGAAAAAGTAAAGCAGTGTGTTTCTGGTCTTTGACTGAGTGAGACGCTTCAGCTGTTATTTAAAGTGTGGCTCTGGGTTGTGTCTGTAGTTTTGTTAGATGGACTCCAAGTGAGGGTCTCCATGCGCTGTATTGCACATCCCTGAATTCAGTGATCAGCAGTCATGTGGACACGGTACACACACTGTCACCCTTGGTTTTTTCCCTGAGGGACTGAAAGGCACTAATTTTATTTCTTATCTCTTAATAAAAAGTTGTTTTATAGCTATGTGTATTGTATTACTATTGCAAGTACATTGAACTGAAAAATGTAATATTCTTTTTGTCCCTGTTCTGATCTCTTCATTTAACACTCAAATGTGTCGTGGTTCATTACCTACAGCAGAGAAACGGGTCATTCCAAATGTACAGCTTATATTTAGTCCTCAATTGTAGCCATCCAGCTGCAACGTTTACCCTGCTGAATGAGCTGACGTCCTGTTTGATAGCACTATCAGAACGACCCTAATGCAGTGATATTTGCTACAATGGTAGTTTTACTTGCATAACAATAAGGTTAATTTAGCTGTTCTGATTACAGCACTGAGGGAAAACAGCACTCAGACCTGCATCTGTTCTTCTGCTGGCCATTTATCATAGTCAGTAGTCAGGGCTCTGCTAAAAACGCACAATAAACCTGATTCCAGAACAGTGTAGGTGGCACCCCATAATGTACGTGATGTAAGATTATCTAATGTGTGAAGCACAGGAGCGAGAAGGTGACGAGATGGCTGATTTAATTGTGTACTTGCCACAGTGTCCCCCATGGTGTCTGAGGTGTCCTTATTTTGTAGCCGCCCAGAGGCAATTATCTATGCTTAGCTGCATGCTTGCGATTTCCCCCTTGGCGTGTGCAGTTCTTCTGTTTGCTTTGAACGTTTCTTAACTGTTGCACAATGTGTTGCACAAATACATTGGCGGCAGATGAGCTCAACATGCCGATGAGATGTAGGAAGTTGTTATGTGCCGTCTCAAGTCTCTCATTTGGATGCATGATGCATCGGCTAAATGCATCGGCTGAAAGAGACTGTTTGTCTTCACGGTTTCTGTGGTCAGCCTTGGTGCTGTGTGTGTTAAAATCATTGTACCCTCATCAACCTGCCACCTCACTGCCGCAGGATACGCCACCTGAATGAAACGATCACCTCGCTGCTACTGAATATTAATAAATGTTTATTTTTTGCAGTTGTTGCCTCATAATTATGCTTGGAGTGTGTAAACCTTTGTTTCAGTTGTTTAGTATTCAGTGTTCCTGAAGCTCAACTGGTGGTGCTAGCATGTGGAGTAATAGGTTCGATAGGCATGGACTGATAAGATGTATACCTGTATAAGTGCATTTGGGTAAAAGAGTTTGTCAGATGTGTGTGTTTGTAAATGTAAATGAGTTATATACTGTGCATTGAAAGACTTTTTATTCTTTCCTAATTGAAGGGAGGGAGATGGGTGGACGGACAGACGGATGGACAAAGAAAATAAAGGAAAAAAGATCATGCATGGTTACCCAGCATTTTATTCCTTGTGCTGTTCTCACTTTTCCTAGCGGCATCATGTTGGGAAAAGGAAAGCATTCACTCAGCTGCATCCACCTGAGGATCTGTCATAAGACTGAGCTGGAAGTGAAAAATGTGTGGAACATTCTGGACATACTGCGTTTTATATCTGTATAGAGGAATGAATAATTTCAAATCCAGTCTTTTTTATTATTTTCGAGGTACTTAATTTTTAGGAATGACATTTCATGGTGTTATATAGTTTAATGTTACAAAATAGCCATGGTTTCACTGTCCAGCCCCATAAACTGTGTTAAGTCTCAGTAATGCTCTGCTTTATTGTTTTGCTCAAGTGCTCCAGGGGTTCATATGTTACAGTGAAAGATTATGTCATGAAGCTTTGCCTTAAAGTGGTCAGCTTTCTATTCCTAGTATAACTCAAGTCACATACCAACAGCGTGAATCACCGGGTCTCCAGTCTCCATCTTTAACCTCTATGTCTACAGTACAATATCTTGCAGTCCATTAGGGAACCTTTTGAAACCTGAACTCTTGCTGCTAGATTGAACCACCTGTGTGGGCCCATTTCACATCTTTGTAATGCATTATATTGGTTTCCCCTCAAAGAGGAAAGTTATTTAGTTGATTTTCACATACCTTGTCGATGTAAATGGCAGGCGTCAACACGTTTATATTTTTGTACGCTGACTGAAATAAAAATTGCTTATTCTGACAGTTGATGCCTGTGACGTCAACTTATATGCTCTGCCATTTCTATGACTTTGCCCCAATCCCATAACTACATTTATTAAATGTACTTTCAAGAATAACAGAATTTCTTCCCAGGTAAGTGTCATGTAAAATAATGCTGGATGGAGCTGAAGGGATTTCGGCCGCCCATCTAATCCCGTAAGCCAAGTGTATGGGCAGAAATGAGGTCAGGTGAAATCTCTTTCACAGCAGAAACCAATTTACCCCGTATGAGTGAGGAGAACGCACCAGATTCGCCGAGTTCTAGCGAATCAGGTTGTGAGAAAGTCCCGTACCTCATTCGTAAAGACGGTCAAGTGCCATAGCCGTGCATCTAGTGAGACTGAAAGGATACAGCCAGCATGTGTGTAAAGTGATGAGGTCGAAACAAATTAAAAAGCTCTTGATGTAAAGAGAAGGAAGGGAAATAGACTGGCAGAGAAAATAGAGTTCTCTCATGCATCCCAATGATGGTACCTCAGTGGTCAAATCATCACACTGGATGCAGCCTCCTCCAGTCTGCATGCACGGCAGGGTTGATGGGGTCTGAAGATGGTCTCCTCCCCTTGTTTTGTAACTCAGATAGTGTGCATGGACCCTGACTGCATTCTTCTCTCAAAGGAACCGACGCTCCATATGTATCTCCTCTCACTGGAGAACAGAACCAGCATTGTCAGATGCCATCTGATGCATTGAGCACAGGGGGGATATTAAAATTACTGTTTTCCCTTTCCTGTTTGATAAATTACTTGTGGTTTTTCATCACCAATGCAATGGATTGCCTTTCAGATACCCTTATACAGATATCCCCACCCATCTGTCATAGCTTTACTATGAAACCCCCAATGCAGAGTATGGCAAAGCATGTCTGACATTGAGCTCTTTGCTTTACAATAAAGCGTTTAATAATGTGCACTAATAAGTAAATGCATGAAGATAGCAGCCGGGCGACTTATTATTGTGGTATAGCTCAGGGCCCAGACTGCTCCCTAAGCAAAACACCCGCACCCACAAACTGTGCTTATCTCCATCACTCAAAATGACATGTCGTACACTGCGAATCATTTTCTTTATCAGTGTTTCTGTCTTGTTTTCCTGTGAAAAATATTGAATCATCCGGATACATGCACTTGAGAAAAAATTGCATTAGATATCAAGACTTGTTTTTCAGAGAATATATCATTTTGTAACCCAGCTGGCAAATATATAGTTTTAATGTTCTAGACATAAATCTACCAGCATTTTTTCACAGTTCAGTTAGTGTGTTTCTCTAAATTGACAAAGTTTTTAAAGGTCAACACACAGTTGCCTTTAGATACACTTCCGATTTTTAATCAGTGAGGTTTCAAATCTGTGATTTTTTCTAGCAAAATGCTCATTGTTTTAAATCAAGCAGCTATATTAACAACTTCAGATGTGCGTGCTTCACACAATCCTGATTATCTCTGAATGTGGTTGCAGTGTTAAGATCAAACATCTTGCACCATTTACACTTCATTTATTTTAGTATTTAAGTCTGATTTTTATCCCCATTGGCAAATATAATGTTTTTATGTTTTAAGCGTTTAATCACTGTTAGTGTTGTACCACAAATTGACAGTGCAAAAAAGGTCAACACACAGTTGTTCGAGTCTGTGATGTTGCGAGTACAATAGTCATTGTTTTAAGCTGTGCATCTGCAGTACACTAACCGAACTTTAGTTCTTTCTGTTTCATTAAGCAGATTGCATAAAGCTTCACACCCTGTTTTAACTTTGTTTGCCTCAGTATTTAGCTCTTACCACTTGTTATCGGATCACCAAAGAAGGTCAGAAGATCACAGACAGTGTCCAGTTGAAGCTTGACTCACACCTGGAGGCCTAGATGGACTGATCTTGATGGATTGGCCTCGAGCTTTCAGGACCTGTATGACACTCCACCCCCTCACTTGGACTCCCCCCACCTCCAGAGTCTTTCAGTTATAGCCCACCATGTGCTCTGCGGATTATCTCTTAGTCTAACTCAGAATGGAAGCTTGCCATGCCATCTGCTCTGAGGACGATCAGACGTGGGGATTCATGCCAGCGTCTGACCACCAGTAAATTAAGGTAAAGCGTTTGTGATGAGAAAACCCTGAAACAAATAACCCCACTTCATAAAGCCTCAGCTTGTTTCAGCCACGCCATTAGCGTGCTCGATGGCTTTGCATATGTAGGTTGTAAGTAAACGTCAGACAAGACGAGAATTAGAGTCTCAGTTAATGGTCCAATTAGAAGATAATAGTGCCTTATTTAACTGCTTACTATGTCGTAGGAAGAGGTATTTTATGCTTGTGTGTGTGTGTATGCGTGCTGTTTGATTGGTCTGGATCGCAGCCTAAAACTGTTCAGAGTCAGCACACTTTTACTCCATTAAGCATAGATAGCTTTAAAACTCATTTAGCTGTTTATATACTGAACTCTAATCAGTCTACCTCAAGCAGACCTTATTAAGCCTGTCTGCAGGCTGAATGCTTCTTTGCTTTGTTGAGATTCTCTTGAAGCGTGTGGGCCTAAAAAATTGACATTTTTTTATGCAGGTTGCTCCAGATGGACACATTTGCGATATGGCACGATTTGAGAACTGCTGCAGGGGTTTTCAATGGCAGGCGTGCAATACAAGGTGACATGAGCATATTCACACACTGAAATCTTTAATCCATGCATACTGTACTATTGTGATCTGTTTGTAGGTGTGTGTGTGTGTGTGTGTGTACTGATATTCACTACATTACAGGGACCAAATGTCCCCACAAGGGTAGTAAAGTAATACAATTTCGAGGTCCACATAAGGAAACAAGCTTATAAATCATATAGTTTGTATTTTTAAACATCTAAAATGCAGAAAGGTTTCTGTGAGGGTTAGGTTTAGGGGTTGGGTTATTAGGGGAATAGAATATACAGTCTGTACAGTATAAAAACTGTATATAAACTGTATATAAAAACTGTATTCTATGGAATGTCCCTATAAAACATGAAAACAAGTATGTCTGTGTATATTCACTAAAAACAAATAAGTGTACAAATAAGAAATACTGTTGTAGTATTTTAGTATTCAAGCCTATGATCAAACAAATTAAATTTCCTAGCAAAGCTATTTAATATGGCTGTCAAAAGGTGTGATGCATCACGTACTGTATCTCTAGAATATGTAACATATTGCCGTAGGCTGATGTGTATACATCATTTAAATAATAATAAATATAAAGGTTGAAACGTATTATATTCTGTTTTTGAAGAAAAACATATTTTTCTCTTTTAATACTTTTTGCATCAGAAGGTTAATAAAGTTTTTACTGTTAAAACTATTTCCTTTATCCCAATTATCTAAGTAACCTTTCAAATAAAAAATTAATTATGCACCTCAAAACCACTTTCCTTGGAAAAGACTTGCACAAATACTTCAAACGTCTCTTTTAAATGAGGCCAATCCACAACCAGAGGATTTATACATCAAAAGTTATTAATTGTTAGACAGATGGTGCGTTTCTATTAAGAAAAGGTTTACACATTAGGAAAGGTGAATTAGCGCATGCATTTTATCGAAGACTGTTATCTCAGACATACACACACACGCAACATTTGCATGCGAAGTAAAAACATCTGAATGTGACAAGAATCGCTCGGTTCCCTTATTGCAAAGCTTTATACATCCCTCGAGGGTAACAGAGCAAAGCTGACTGCGTGGACCACGTTTAGCACCGGTGGGACCCGCATTAATCCAGCAATTTAAAAGGCGAGGAGAGACAATCTCTAGAAGAGATGTAACGACAGTTCTGAGAGCGCATACACATTACAGCAGCCCGCATCAAACAAGCCTGACTGAAGCCTCTCTCTCTTTTTCTGCTCCGTCCCCTTGACACTGCAGGGGTGAATACTGAATTCAGCTGAGCGCTTTACTCTCCCCCTCATTCTGTTTTCACAGAGGTCTGCACAATGCTCAGATGAGAGAGGGAGAGATAGCGTGAGGACAAGTTAAAGAGGGAGTGAGAGGGAGAGTGATTGAAGACCAGCGAGTGAGAGAGTCTGTGTGCGAGACTGAGAAGAGTTCATTGAGATCCCGACAGAAGGTTTGGATTACAGCCCTTTCGTTCTCTGGAGACTCTGTTGGGCATTTGTAAGGTATGTGCAGGTTTTCGTTTATTTACGATTTGTTATAAAATGAACGACAAAAAATCCGATTGCATTTTAAAGCGCCACAAGCAATTAAGTGAAATTAATCCGACAAATAAGGCGAGAAAAGTGAAAACGTGCAGATGTTACTATAATGAACTATATTTATACTTATAATTACGCCTAACATAACGTTGTCAAGCTACCTTTACCCATATTAAAACACGCCTGAATAATATAAAATAATAAAACCAGTTGATTTATGTGTTCAATATTTATGCAAATTTTGCATTACGTTTTAAAACTGTTTTTACATTGTAGCTGGTAAATTATTTGTATTGCCAGTCAACATCTTTTGCAGTTGTTCGATCATCATTCAAACCTTGTTTCTTTAACGCATTGAAATGTTATTAAACACTTTTAGCTGTATTTTCACTTTGAACTGTATGGAGGCGGTGGTCAGACACTGTAAGCTCTGTTGCGGACATGCGTAATGTTATTGATGTCTACTGTAACTCTGAAGTATGTGATGGGATGCGGTCGTTAAGTACCACTGCAGACACTAGGGGTCGGTTCTTAATGCACCGGTGATAGGTAAAATATTTATCCCAAGTGAGTAGTAATGAATAAGAAATGCAGAGCTAAGAGTGCAAAATAAACTTCTTCTAATATTTAAGTGGATGGGAGGCTAATATACTTGTTCTATTTTTTACAACTATATAAAAATAAACATTGCAAAGTTGTTTAAATTTAATTTGTAACATTCCTTTTTCTTCAGACGAACAGAAAGCTAATTCAAAATGAAATGGCAGTCGAATTTATATCTCCCTGTCATACACAGACTAACAAAGCATATCGGTATATAACCTTGTTGTCAGGTACTGAACAGAGGAGTTCGACGAACAAATAATGACACTGTAAATAGCGAGGAGGGCTGAGCTATGCAGACAGATCCTCTGAATTACCTAAGCCAGACTGAAAGCTTCAGTCATTTTCAGTAAAATGCATTGAGAATAAAAATGTTCTGTCTGGGTGTATGTCTTTGTGAATACTGGTGCCATCTACCTTTATCTCAGAATTATTCTGTTTTTAAATAGATTCCTGAGAAGGACTGTAATGTTTTTGAATTTTGGTATATGTGTGTATGCGTAATTGTGTATGTTTCAAATATTGTCTCCACATTTGTAATGTAAACATTTGCATTTGAAAATGGAATCCCTTATTCATTCCCAGCCAAATTAACACACAATAACATTTGTTTTTTATTTCCCAGTGGCTTAGCTTTCAACATCTCACCTCTGCTGATAATAGCCCCTATAGGAATCTATTGTTCCCAGTCTTAACATTGGTTTTGTGCTTTCAGACCTTCAAACGCTGGTACATCAGTTCTCTCGGGCTTCATCTGGATGGGCCAATAACTCTGTGAATATGAGATTAGACCATTGCATCTCAGACTCAAGAGGACAGAGCCATACAATTAAATGCATCTCTTTATTTTCCACAGCCTTCATTAATGTGGTGGATAAATAGAAAACAAGAGAAACAGAGAGATTGCGAAACAGGGATTCAATATTTACAACAATTACAGATTAATAGATGCCATATTTAAATACTTTATGTAGCTACCATAGGGCAGAATTTCACAATGCTATCTTTTTTTATATGTAATGACTCCAGCTAAACCACCATGCTGGTCTGGATTCAAAATTCAATACTGGCCATTAAACTCAGGGTATGATAAATCACTCTACTGTCTCAAACACCACAGAATGAGAAATCATCACAACACCATATATGTAGCAAATAGCATAGAAAGGCCATGAATGTTTGTTCTGTGGAAGCCCAATCCAGCCATGTCAATAATAAAAAATGAAACATTTTTAAAATTATTTTCTGTATTTTAAGACATTATCTGATTATTTTGAGATGTTATTTTTAAAATAATGACAATATCTCCAATTACAGAGTTGGGATTGGACAGTAATATCACTTAATAAAACTTTCCAACCTGACTGTATGTTTAGCCCTACAGACACAGAATACTAGAATACTAATAGTCTGAGATATTGTCATTATTTTAAAATAGTATCTCAAAATAATGAGATCGTTTTACTAGTGGTCTCAGATGTTTGTATAAGTGCACATTTAAAGTTATTTACATTACGCTTCTCAAAATCCTTTTTAAGAATTAAACATATATAAGAATAAGAAAAACATATAGGCCTACACATTTTTGTTTATTGTAAGACACAGAGAATAGTCTTTCATCTACCACAAAAAGCAAACATATGTAATCAACAAAACAAGATGATCCAAGTATTGCAGCTGCTAGAGGCTCAGAAAATATTTCCACGTGTGGGTGCAGAAAATAAATCCGCCTTAGGGAGAAAAACATACAGTTTTTAGGGTAGAAAGTGATTGTAGAAAAAAACAAAAGCAGCAGCGGAAAGCATTCTTACGGATCACAATATGATTTATTTAATCTTTCTTATCATTTAGAACCCTGCTCTTCTGATTGGTCAATCGTGACACCCAGCAGCCAAAAGTACCGCATTATACAACAGATAGTTCCGGTTCTTGATGACGATTGGTCGGTAGCTGTGGTTTATTCATGATAAATCACAGCTATGACCTTTTTAGCAAGCTCTTATTTGCACCACTGCACAGGATTTGTGGCACTTATGTACATATATCTATTGTTTAAATAACAGTTGAACAGGCAGAAATGTTGTGCTGTAGGAGTGCTCGCCTGGG
>JAZGTK010006689.1:0-20446 GCA_036877625.1 Ambastaia sidthimunki | reverse complement strand
CTTTTGGAGGGAAAAGTGGCTTTGCAGATTTTTCTCAGATGTCAAAGGTGTGTTTGAGGGCAAAAACTTTAAAAAGGCACATTGAGTTTGGGAACTTGCATAGTAAGTACATAGTAAAATCTAAAATGGTTATCTTAGTAATTTAGGTTATTAAAATTCATAAAAGAAATGTCAACACTGTTATGCTTATGTTTACAATGACATACAGCTTATATGTGTGACCAGAGCATACTGTAGGAAATACTGTATCCCACAATGCAATGGGCTCTTCGTCCCGTCTGCCTGGCTCATTATTTGATTTGATTTGTCAGATGTTAAGACATTTTTACACAAATTTAGATTCCGAATGGAAGATTACAGTTTTTTACAATATTACATTTGAACCTGTTACCATTGTTTAATGCATACTGCCTCACATGTTATGTTTAAAAACTATATGAAATACTGTGCCCTGCATACTGTTTCACAGACTGTTAAGCTCAGCATGCTAGTGTCTGGTTGCTAACAGAACCTCTGGTTGCTAACGGAACCTCTGGTTGCTAACAGAACCTCTGGTTACTAACAGAACCTCTGGTTGCGTGGTTTTGGTGTGTGGACGCTGCATTTTGATCTGTGTTTTTCCCCAGAGCTCAAGTTCAGAGCCAGTAGGCCGAAAGCCCACATACCCTCTGCCCCCTCCAAAAAAGCCTGGGCCTCAAAGACCAGCACCTCCCCCTTACGGTGAGTGAAACCCCTGACTGTGTGTGTGTGTGTGCATTTATGAGTCATTTATTAACACAGTCAGTTCAAGTCCCCCTGTAGTCGATAGTTTTATCCTTTTAAACACTTCTTTGATAATCCAAATGACATTAACATGTTTTTCCTGTGAAAAAATAGCTGTTAAAATAGCTTAAATGTAACTCTACACCCATGTGTGCTGAATCATGAACATGCAAATTAGTCCCCACCTCCGCTCACTCGCACCAGCTCAGACTACCTGATCCACCCGGTCCACTCGCCGATGTGATTGGTTGGTTTGTGATGTAGAAAACAGGCAGTTTCAAACCATGTTTTTGAGACTATCTTTGGTAAACCGCAGTTTAAAGGACAAAATACTCCTTAGACCACTTAGATTAAACAACGTTACAACGCTAAAACTTTTTAAAAATTCACCACGAGGGTCTAATATTTTTCTCAGTACAGTGTCTTCCCCTATCGACTTAGTTAGTAAGTGCAGTACTGTAGGCATTTTTAACTTTACCACAGAGGCAGTTAATACAATTTTTTTTTAAACACACAATAAACCTTTAGGTTTAGTTCTAAACATCTGCAGGCCGCATTTCCCAACCCACATCTACAGTGTCACACATTTCACAACAAACTCAGTATTATACCAGCGTGAATCTGATTACAGAAAGTAAAAACACTTCCCTATTTTGGAGGTATCTGAAGGCATCAGTGTGTTTGTGAGCTCGTGACAGAACACTATCATAGAGAAGATAAGTGTCTTCTGAAATCTTCCTGCTGCGTCATGCAGACAGATCAGGTGCGCTTGGAGAGATCTCAGTGTTTAATTCAGTGTTTAAAAATTCTCCCTCAATAAATGTTGTCAGGTCAGATTCCGTATGATTTTCTTTCTTATCGAAGAAAGTGTTATTGGTGCTTGCTCATATTCAAACTTCCTGTGCTGGATTGATCAGTAATAGCAGATGTCACACATTCTTGAGTTTCGTGAGTGATGTACTGCGCTAAACTTCTTAACTAGTGCTCTGTGGAAGACGGTCGTATGGGTTTGGATTAGCATGTGGTGAGCGAGTGCAGAACTGTTCCTTTAAAGACGACAAACAGCTGAGAAATGAAAATATATGTTGAACCACATTTCTGTGTTCTTTGCCCTTAAGTATTGAAGTGTGTAAATATTGGGAGTGTTTCTCAGAAGAGAAGCTTTGTTTATGTGTGTACACGCAATCTTACGCTCGCGTGTGATCGTCTGTTTGTGAGAAAGTCTGTTTGTGTTTTCTCACATGTGCGTATGTGTACTGTACACACATCCGTGTGTGTGTGTTTGTGTGTGTGTGCACGCAGTTCACCATACGCATCTTTTACATCCCTTTTAACTCGACCCTGTTGTCCTGTAGCCACATCTAGAATAAACATTGTCAGCTGTACTTGTCCGTATTTCTGAGGTCACATCTTAAGAGTCTGTGACTGTGAATCTGTTTTAGCCTGAACTGTAAATCAGTGTTTCCTGCAGTCTTATCGGTGGTGTAGAGGTTACTCAGACTCTGCTGGTACTGTGGCCGAGTGATCCGACCTCTACGACCAGTAAATAGGACCTCAGCATGAAGTCTGGTCCACTTTGTGACTCATTCTGGCCAAAAACTGTTCAGTTACACAGAGACCTTCTGAATGACAACAAAGAAGCAATTTAGGAAAATGCCCCACCTTAATGCTCAAGGGGGCAAAAGTGTTTCTTTCAGAGGTCTGTGAGATTTCAGCCAGATAAAATTCAAGTAGCTAGTTATAAATGTTTGCCCAGGAAGATTCTTTGTAAACAGTTGTTGATCTGCAGGAGAAAATCATGTTGCATTATAAATACTTTTTCTTAACATTTCAGAATGCAACAGTGTTTGAATTCAAGCGTGCATGGCCGGAGGTGTCAGAGTTCACGTATTAAAAGTGTTTCAGATCTGAATGAATGCAATGACCTGACATCATTGCATTAGAAAAACGAGATCTGTACACAAGCCGGTTGGGTTTTGGAAAGATGCTCCAGGCTCACCTAAACACAAAGTCACCTTTAATGTGTGTTTACACTGAGTATTTATTCCTTCTGAAGAAGGTCTATTCCAGCAGGTAACCTTTAAAAGAGTGTGTTTACACTACCAATTGAATTGTGTGTGTGATGCAGGGCACTGTTTAGTGTTTTTTGCGGTGTGTTTATGACTATAACAGGCAGTGCGAGGGCATGGGTGGGGCACCGCTGGTTTCACTACTCTCTCTGTGTTAAGAAAGAAAAAACACTCTTCCTCTCTATGGCACAAGAAGGCCGTGCAGTAGCGAGAGAGATAGAGAGAGTTCCTCTAAAGTTTGTGGTTCACACCCTCAAGCAGAACACCAGGGTTCCCACGGTTGGCTAAATGTGTTCATGCCAAATTTTTGCTGTCACTGTAATGCAGAACATCCTCTGACCCTTTCTGACAGCCTTTAATCTCAAACACTTTGTCTCTGCACCCTAAATAATCCTTCTGAGCAACCCAAATTTATTTTGTAGTGCAAATGAAAAGTTCTCACAAATTGCCATTTTCATAACATTTCAGTCTTATCTCTCCTTCTGAATGCTCATCAGAATCTTGAATAATCGGTTGTGGTTGGTGATGGTTTTGTAATGATATGATATTGATTGTTTTGTTGAGCCACGTGAGGTGATGGGCTGTTTCACATCAAGCAGTGAATAGGCTTAGCAGAGATGGTCTGAGACTAATGTTCAAGACAATAGCTGTATCCCAAAACCTAGTAAGCTGCCTACACGGACAGCATTTTAGGACATCACTGACTGAGGTTCCACAAGCTAGGCTGCAGAATTAAACTGCCTTATAGGATAAGTTTGTTTGCCTACTTGAATATGGAAAGAGTCACATGTGTCACATTGAGAGTGTTGCCTTCACAGACAGCTTCCTATCTAGATAGGCAAGTGAGCTCACTTGGGTTTGGAACGGAGCAGACGTGTTGATAGAACAAATAAAAAGATTTAACCTTACTCAGATATTTTCTCTGTTTGCTTGTGTCTGAATAATCTGATATCTTTTGTTCTTTGATTTCTCTAGAGTCTGATCTGAAGAATTTAGATGAAAGTCACTGGACTTTATTTACTGAAATGATGGTACATGTACTGTCCAAATCAACAGTGCTACTGGCCACACAATAAGTGTTTTGTTAGCTGAGCATAAGCAGATAAGTAACCACCCAGCACATGCTAACATCAGAACCGTGATGTTCAACTAGCAGGTCCCGCTTGCTGGAAAATAAAGTTCAGTTTCTTTCAGCTAAATTCATCCTGAAACACAGTTTCTTTAAGCCTCAATCAGTCTTTGATTTTCACTGTTGGTTTCTGTATCTAAGATGTTCTTTGTTGGGTGTCATCTTTGCTTTCTTCAACACAATTACAGGCAAGAATTCAGCCGTTGCGTCTAGTGGTTCAGTGCCTCACAATCCCTCGTTCGGTGCTCCAGCGATTCGAAAGTCGCATGCGGACAGGGGATTTGTTTCCTCGTCCACTTCAGGGTCTGCGGTAAACTCGTCCGCGACGCTCAAAGACTTTAGAGCCGTAAGTGCAGTATCGCTTCGTCTCTTCGTCCGTGTCTAGCTGGTTTCTCTTCTGTGTCTCGTCCTCATCGATGTAGCTTCACCTTTCTTGTAGCTGCTGCTTGTAGCCTGTAGTTGCATCTGCTGCCTCTGTTATTAGCTGTAGCAGTTAGCAGTTAGCATTTTCTTTTTCACTGTAGTCTTATCTTTTTTTAAGGTTTTAAGGCATTTCAGTGTTTTTACTTGCTTTCTCAGCCGATCGCTGCCGCGTCGTTTCGTCTGTATTGCTTTGTAACGCTAACGTCAGAATCGCGCTTTGCTTAGCACCTTTAGCTGCCACAATGAGAGCTGAAGCCCAAATCTGCCCTCATTTACCCCTCATGGAGAAATTCTGTAGTTGAACAAATACTCATTTAATTAAATTAAAGAAAGTTGAAACCGAGCGGAAGAACGGCCTGTCGATTTCAACATGAGTTTCTGCATCAGTAGCTTTCCTGTGCAATATCAATGATTTCTTAATTCACAAAACTCGTGTTTCGGCACATTTCACACTGAAAGCTTGAGTGACTGAGGTTCTCCTGGTTAAAGGGACATTTTAAGATATTTTAATACTTCTGCATGTTCTTGAAACACTGTAGTGACATTACTGACTTCATGAAAATATGACCTCAGAATGACATTTTGGTCTAGAAAAGTGAGAAACATTTACCAAAGCACTTCCTGTTTTCTGCTTTCACCACAGCACCACGGTTACATGGCATTCAATCTCCAAATGCTTTTTAAATACACGTAATAAATCAATTTCAGAGTATCTGTCTCACAGTTTCATTGTGGAACCATCAGACTAATAGATAAAACATTATTACATTTGAACCTTCGTAAACATGTAGGCAGAAAGTGGACAGATTGATTGACCTTGTGTTAGCACCTCTGCATGGCATCTGCTGCAGTTTTGCATGCTTTGTGCATTTTGCATGAGCTGTGTGTGGCGTCTTCAGAACTGTGCTGTAATTTGTCTTTCTCCCAGGGTCAGATCACAAGAAGGTAAGGTGATACAGAGGTCTCAAGACCACAACTGAGCACTCTGCAAGTTTTTATGTTAACCATATAACACCTGCTCCACCCTCCCCACGTGCACCCAGATCCCTTCCACAAATCACTCTGAGAAATCAGACAAAATATTGAAGCACTTCAAAACATCCTCAGCAAATGTCAACATAAATACGTCAACCACAGTGTGAGAAGTTCAGGTCAAATTTGTTTTAAAGAAGCTTTACAAGTGTAGCAAATTATTTTCTTGCTTTCACTGGCCCAAAAAAGTATTCAGAAATTAAAGTTAAAATAAAAAATGTCTGATTGTCATTTAATTATTTACATATATCAAGAAATTGTCATTTAGTTTAAAGACAGAGCACAAGCAGAATTTTAAAGCAGAACATTCACATAAAAAAGAGGTTTGTTGGGTTTGAAATAAAGCAATACATACAGTTAAATACATACATAACTGACAAAATTAAGTCAGTAAGTATTTCAGAACTTAAGTGGCTTAGTTTAAGTCACTTTAGTCTTAAGTCACATCATTTAGAACTTCATTTGTGGTGCGATGAAATTGGTAAGTGGCATCGCAAACAAATGTCTCAAATAAATCCACTTTCTGAAACATTTTTGCAGTGACTTTTCATCTTATGTCAAGATGATTTTAGTAGCTGTATGAAGTCAGTTCTTAAGTTTACTCAGGTTTTATCAGAGTAACCACAGGTGTAGATCAACACGACAACCACAATTGTCACAATACTAATCTTCATTCTTAACAATTCATTGTTTTATCATTTCAAACCTCAACACATTTTTTGTGAACTGTTTGCTAGAAGGTGAGCTTGCACTCTCTTTAAAATACACTTTAGATATAGCTAGATATTTTGCCATAATAATGTTCATATTTTAATGCTCTTAAGTGCTTTTTGGGGCCACTGTGTATTTTATATTAATTTTTCATAATTCCTGTATGATGTGTTGAGTGTAATTAGACAGAAAGAGATTTGCAGATTTGTTCATTATGAGTTGCCGTCATTCTTACACTGTGTGTTGGGGTCACTGTTACATTTGACTTGTGCTTCGAATCTCTGGTTGTGCTGTGGATGATGTAAACATGATCTTCAGCCTGTTTCTGACCAATTAAAGAAGAACAATCACAGGTCAGGTTAGATGTTCTGCACCTTCTCTCAGATTTTTTGTGCTTGTGTGAACGATTGTTTAATTCATCTTGTTTTGTGATCTCATGTACCAGCGATTAGGGTTGGGCGATATATTAAATATTCACAACATAGTCATGATGGTTTTGCTGGTGATATACAGTTTAAGACATTAAGTAAACATCATAAAAATGTAAATATGTTTAAAGTGTTTATAGTGCTTTGCCATTTTACTGAATCTATCTTAAAACTGATTTAAAAAGCTGAAGATGGCAGTATGACTCAGAAATGTCCACGGTCATCTCTGTGTCATAATTTTTTAAGATTTATTGTTACATCTATAAACGCAAATGATTAAATATACTTTTTGTTAAACAATTTCAGATATATATTACAGAAGTATTGTATATTTTTAGAAGATTTTATAGTTAGCTTTACAGCGATATCGCCCAGCCCTGTGTGTAATGTTCTGCTTTGTGTGTGTGATGTTAACCATGTTTGCTTCTGGTTCAGTTCGGAAATGAATCCCAGCAGATGGAGTGGGCCAGACGCGAGAGCCAAAAGGAAGAGGCTGAGCGTATTCGGAGACTCCGCCTTCAGGAACAACAGGACCTGGAATTGGCTCTCGCACTCAGCCGAGCTGAAATGCCCAGAACATGAAGCCGTGACATTCTGGACCTTAAATAAGATAAACTCCTAAATGTCACTAAGGTTTGCCTTCACACATGATGTCATTCAGTTGAACACAGATTTGGACCAATCAGCATTTAAACGTTTCCTGAACTTGATTGTGGTGTCTTTGTGACCCATGATGTTACAGGTCCAGTTAGACAGTTTTTGGTACCTGTTCATCTACAAACAGGTTCATTCCCCAGAGAGTCTCACATTTATGATATTTACCTACTGTCCACTGTGATTTATACTGTAAATCTGTATGTCTGTACCTTTTAACTTTTGAACTAAAAGTTTGTTTTAAAAGATTTAGTTTGTTGTAACCTTCTAAATCAAACCAGTAAACTAGTTTTTGCGCTTTATCTAGATAACACTATTACCACACAAACCGCTGTTGAAAGGTCTCTGTTTTCCACTCACCCGAATTTATCATCAACTTTTAGGCTGCTGCACAACATTTTATAAACATCTGACATTTTTAAAAGTGTTTGGGAAGTTTATTTTACTTTGAAATGAAGACATACTGTATATCAATCTTATTATATATTCATATATTTATTGCCTTTGTGATGATCTATAGAATTGTTTTCTATATATATATATATAATATGCTAGAAAAATAAAATTGGGTGTTTATTTGAATTTTGTTGAACTAATGATTTAAGCTTTTCTTTATTTTCCTAGTGGACAGGCTGGAATTTTAAATGTGCTGCTTTTTAAATATTATTAAATTTCACGTTTATCTGAATCCAGTAGAGATGTTTGTTCTTTTAATGCTGGGATGAAAAACAAGAAGATGAATTTCTCTTGAAATTCAACCTGGTAGTAATAAAAGAAAATGAAGTCGTCATTTGCATTAAAAAATGAAGACTTATTTTTTAACAACAATTAAGAAGCTTTCCATTGTCAAATGTACTCATGCAGCTTTCATTCCAAACCTCAGAGACGTTATTTTTGTTTTCCACATGATGTAGGAGCAGCTGATTGGGACGCCACCGCTTTTCATTAAAACGTGAAGAAATCCATGTGCACAAAATCACATCTGCTTTCAAAATCAACAAGCCAACAGTGTGTCTGTCCACTGATTATTCGTCCCCAGTATCACTTGTTTCCATAATTCAAACGGTGGCGAACACACTTCAGAAGTTTTTGTGCACCTGTTCCCCATCATTATTGAACTTTAAAGAGTTTAAACACTTCATATTTACACGTCACTGGCTTGGCTTTGGAAATTGTCTCAATGAAGGATCTTATGCTTTTTAAGATAACTTGCTATTGCTAGCCCCACCGAGATTGTTAACTCAACCCTTTATAGGATAAATGTGCTGTTGCTTGTTTAAGTAATCAGATATGCAGTTCACTTGGTAGATAATAAAACAAGGGAACATTTCCTGAAGCCATCTGAGCAACTGTTCTGTAGCTGCTTAGCAACGCCCTAGCAACCCCTCAGAAGGGTGAGTACCGCTTCCATGGCTGAAGCACATTTTAAAATCCAGTCACACTTGTGGTGGCCACACCGTGTTGCATCTGCTCGGTGCGACGCAGCGTTCGTCCTGTATCTCATTACACTTGGCATCAATGGGCTCTTTCTGGTTCGACTATCAGCCGTTTGTCTTTTGGAAATGCGCTGTGCACAGCTTGAGTAAATTACTGTTTTTCCTGGATCGGTTCGTTCATACAAACGGAAAGAATAAACTGCAGAGTTTGTGCTGAAGGTGAAATGGAGTCCTTGGAAAGATTGAGATCTAAGTGTGAAAATAATTTAACAGCTGCATGAATTTGGGGTTTGGTATGTTAATTAGGCCCATTTGGAATAACAGGAAATTCCTTTGCGAGTTTTTATTTACCAAAGTACTGAAGTGAAAGGCCTGATTTTCAGATGGACAAATGAGATCAGATCAGGTGACCGAAATCTAAAGCTTGACTTCGTTTTCCTTTGTTTTTTTTTCTCTGTCCGTCCGATCACTCACCTACATTCAATCGTGGACACGTGCAGTTCATTTAGAGAATGTTTGCCAGACATTCATGTCTAGTGTTTGGATGTAGTTTTGGTTTTACCCTAAGTAGTCTGGCAATTTCTGTGGCTGTGTTTGAAATGTAATACTACCATATTGCTTTATCTGTAGTATGTAGTATGTATTCTCTGTACAGTTTGTGAATTTTCTTGCTGTGTTTTGGAAGCTTTAGCCGCATTGCATTGTGGGATTCAGGATTCAACGATCTGTGCTTTGTTGTATATGCCGCATATCGTACAGTATGTCACATTTTAGCAAATGTAGGAGCTTATCTTGGTTTCATGCATACTGAAAATGTGTGTAGTGTACGAATCAACACACTACAGCAATAGTGAGAATAGTATGGAAGGATGGTCCTTTGAAACTATATTCATCAAATACCTGGATGATTAATTTCTGAGACAATTTTTCTAGCTTGTGTTTGATGTGTCATCTCTGACATTGGTTTGTTTACAGATGGAGACCTTTAACTTTGAGATCTTAAGCACTACAGTAAGTACAGTAAACATTAAAGCTCTTTGTATTTATTTTGACTTGAGGGGGAAACGAGAAGCTCGTATTTCTGTTGTTGTCAGACTGGTAGTAAATGTTACTATCATCAGCACAGAAAAGTGAAATGAGATTTCTAGTTTTTCACCTCACTGATTTGGATAATAATAGCTTGTATCACATTTCTTCTTTTCTGTAAAAAGAATTTGCGTAAATGGGACACTGGGCCTGTTTTCACACATTACTCACAAAAGCAGAACAATACGTATTTTCACAGCTAGCTTCTGCGTTTAGATCTTTATTGGCATTTGATGAGTTTTAATTTTAAATACTACATTAGCTGTCACCGACAAACTTGACAAAATTTATATGTAAACTTACAAGCATTTTGATCTTATGCCTAAATATTTGAAGTACACATTTCATGTTTGTAAATGTTTTGTATGTCTATCTAAAATATTTTGTTTCATATTCTTGTTCATGACATAATTCCATTTGTATTATTTCATAGTTTTGATAACTGTACTGTTCTTTTAAAATAGAACAAAGAATACAAAGGTGTGGTTCTTTATTTAATATTAAACAAAAGAAAAAAACATTTCTAATGCTCGTCTTATTCTCAGATGTTTCTCATCTAATCTTTGCACCCCAGAGTAAAATGAGTTGCTATTAAATAAACAGTTTTAATGCATCTTATGAGATATGCAGGTTTTGAATTGTGTCATCAGATATTCTGTGTCATGAAATGACATCAAAGCATGGCTAAAACTTTTGGAGTCTCTTTGATGTCCATGTCTGCATTCTGTCCCCAGAGTCTGGGATCTTCAGCAGAGTCGAGCGCCCCTCCGTCCAGACGTATCTAAATTCTCTCTCTGTAATTATGTAAATGTGGTGTTTGTATTTATAGACAGAAGCCACAGGCTGCTGGGCTCAACCTGACACAGCTGGAAAGCATCTAGGCCTAAACTATAATACCCAACTGTATAAGCCTGTGTCTGGAGTGAGGGGGGTTCAGGAATAGCACAAGTGCACCCTCGACTTAACTAAACACCATGTAATGGCCCTCGGTCACCAAAACCGTCTACAGTTTCCAGGCACTTTGTTTTTCAAAGTCGGTTCAAAGAAGCCCACAATCAGAGACTCGTACGTTCAGCTTTGCCATAGCCGGGCATTTGAAGAGAAACCAAAATAATGACACAAAGCCATGATTATATTCAAATTTAGTTTAATATTTACAATAAATACAGTACTTACAATATAAAATGTATGTACACAATCTTATAAAAACCCAGGACCTCTAGTCTGAGTAAACTGTGCTAATGTACAAAGGCACTTAATGAGCCTTTATTACAATAAGTTTGATAAGAATTGCTGCTTCGATTCGAAAAAAAAAACAAGTGTATCAAAATGAAAAATGAACACAGTTCTGTTGGCATGACAGGAAGGCAGTTTCAAGATCAAAACATTGTCATCATGCACATCATTATAACAGGAAACTGAAGTTTGCTAGTCAACAGGCGTTACACTGCAGACAGTATGTGGATTTTAAAGGCACCTTTAAACATACACACCGTTTCCAGACTGTACACAGATTTTAGGACCAGCCCTTAAGGTTACTGTCTTTCCCCTCCAAAACAATCACTCTTGATTTTTAAAAGAGCTCTATGTAGTACCAGCTACTTTGTTACAAAAGAATGGTTATTATATATTTCTTTGTCGACAAAGGACGATTGTCTTCTGGTGTTAACAAAATCATTAAATAAGGCATTTGTGTGATTGTGGATCCAGTCCTCACAGGTGTCTCTTCATATGCAGCGCCAGATGGTCGGACCTGGAGAAGGCGCGCTCACACAGATGGCACTGGAACGGTCGGTGGCCGGTGTGCTTGCGGAAATGACGTGTCAGCTCGTCCGAACGAGCGAATTTCCATCCGCAGCCCTCCCAGTTGCAATGGTAAGGCTTCTCACCTGATCGATCAAAAGGGAAAGGTGTATGTTTTAGACACTTGGTTTGCGCATTAGGACCGATTTGGCCAATGTAGGTTTAAAAATTAGGACATCTTTGTCAAGTGCATGTCAAGTTTTAACACAAAAAACAGAAGAAATCAGAGCTCAGTATGGTTAAATCTCTTACCAGTGTGGGTTCTGTGGTGGGCTTTTAGGTGAGAGCTCTTGGTGTAGGTCTTGCCGCAGCCTGCGAAAGTGCAGGTGTGCGTCGCCGTGCGCTTCCTCGGCCAGGTGCGTCTTCCTCGCTTGGGTTTAGACTCCATTAGTTCCAGTGGGGAGGACGGGGGTGTTAGAAGAGCTCTTTGCATGTTTGGTTGCATCCCCATGGCGTCCTCGAACATGCCGAACTGGTGCGGCGCCGTGTAGGGCAGCTGCATCTGAGGGTAAGCTGGCGGTGAGTGGTGGTAACCCTGCGGGAACACGGTGTGACGCATCTGGGTTGGACACCCGGAGCTGCCCTGATCGTCCGGGCTCAACGGAGGAGTCATATTTCCCGTCGCTTGCGGAGACACGGCGAGTCTGGGCTGCTCAAAAGACATCATGCACGAGATGTTGCCCTCTTGTTTGATCTTTTGGCAGCTTTGGGGCACCATGCCCATAACCGGTCCATAACCGTCCATGGGGGGCTCGACTTTAATATCAACAAAGTCCTGTCTATGGAAACCCGTCGAGTTGCTGATAAATCTTCCTTGAATCGCGTTGCTGTTGCTCATGTCGTAGGTGTTGTCCACTTCAGATCTCAGAAGTTCTGCCATGAGGCTGTTGCTGTAAGGCGGCGGAGGTGCGCACTGCTCTGGCGATGGATACGCGCCGGTGCTCGCAGTGTACAAGGCGCACGGTTCCGCAGGCGAGATGTACTCGGCACCTGCTTCAAGTGGTCCTGTGGTGTTGGCCAGGATAAACTCCAGATCCAAATAATTACTCAGATCCTCGTCATCTTTGCGGGGACGATAAGTGTCCATGTTATGTGCCACGTTGAGCGGAACGCAGCTGACACCCAGTGGTTTCTCCGCCTCGCTTTTCCACCTCTGCGAAACACAATTGATTGTTTAGAATTAAAAATATTGCTTCATACATTTATAGGAAAATCATTTCAAGACGATCACGCAGGCTGAAATAAGGACATTTCTGTATTAACTTTCGACTACTGCATTTTATTGAGATCTTTAATTAATATCATTCTCTTGTTTTGCAGTGAAAACATCTAAACATCATCGAAAACGAGATGCATTCAACTGGTAAGCAAAGATGCGTAAGATATTAGTGTTCATGTCTTACGTCTTCACTGAAAAAATAAAAAAAAATGCGTCAAATACTTACATCCTCCCACAGTTTCTCCTTCTGGTTTGCGAAAGTTGAAATTGAAGGCAAAATGGTCCCGGGTAAGGCCATTTCCAAGTGTTAAAGTGTTTTTCTGTCCGAATGCTCCGTGTTGCACTTGCCGCTAGAGATGTCAAAAGTCGCCTTTCTGTCCAGTGAACTTTCAAAGTTATAAAGTTTGTGCGGCAGGAGTACCTCCTACCTAATAAATATTGTCCCTGGACCAATTGTGCGAGAAGAGGAAACTGCGCTCAGAGTTCCCAAATATAGGCGGTATATAAAGCCAGTGCTCACTCCACAACTGCACGTTCTCTCAGTGCAGACGGTGCGCTTTTGAATGAATATAACACGCTGGTGACGCGCATGTCACGCCTCTCTGGAGGCGCGGCGAAGAGGCGGGTCACTTCACGTCCCCTGTCATCATCTGTGTAGATTACATACAAACTGTTACCAAGGCATTGAAACAAAAGCACGAATTGATGCAAGTGTAATTCCAGCCTCCAAACAGCCTACATGCGCCGGTGCGCAATTTGTTTCCAAATATAAGCGCTTTCCAATGCAAGCACAGCGACTACACAATAAGGTTACATTTAAACTTGATGAGTGAAAATAACTTTGTTTTGTGTGATGATATAGTAGTTTTTCTGTACAAAGATTAGTAGGTGATTTAAAAGTCAACTTCACGGGCACAGATTGTCATTTGATGTATAAATATAGGGTGGACATTAAAGCCATATTGAGCACGGCATTCATTTACAAACCGGGTTGCATTTTATTTTTTTGAAGAAAAAAAACAGACATAGACTTTCCAACCAAAACATCTCGCAGCAAAATAAGTCTGGAAATTACATTATATAATATAATTGTATATGTTATATATTATTTAAAACGGTTACCAAACGTTAGTAAAACATGCCCATAGTTTCACAAACGATAAACTACACCTGTGGTTATCTGTGTGAACATGAGACGAAACGACTTCATACATTCACTAATAAAAAAAATACATTGTCGTTACAATAGTGGCTCAAAAAGTTGATTTGATATTTTGTTATTTTACGCAATGCTTTCGGACACCTGTAAGTTCCATTTAAGCGTCCAAATACTTAAGAAAGGTGTTAAGCATCATACAGAAAAGAGTTTCACAGTTTTTACTGCAGTAACTGGTTTCAGTGAGACCTATTAAATGCTGTCACCAGAACGCGTTTAAGCGCAATAAATGTGAAAGCGCGGAGCCGATGGCGAGCGCTCAAAGGCGCTTTATCATGATGATTGTGTGCGCGCAGCGGGTTTGTCCAAACGCGGACAGCAGGCGCCGGTCTCACATGATCTCCAGGCTCGATGCTCTCAAATGTTCGCGTTAGTTTTCGCCTCATTCAGGTGTAAATGGAGGGGGATTAAACGGCTGGAATGCTGATGGCTGGTGGGAATTATTGGCTTTGCTTTACCAACCATTAGTTTCGTTAATGATGTCCCGGGGACGCGAGACATCACACACAGAGACTGTTTGTGCTGTAACACCTAAACCCCATCATTGCAGTTACTGACAGTAGAGGACAAACGGGACGGGTTACTTTATTTTACATCGGCAAACTCTTAGATGAGCTTTCAAACGAGAATAAACAATATTATTTATTTTCATTTTTACAATAATTAGGCTTTAATGCTCCCTGAACCTTATATTTAGGTTCTCTTGTGTGAGGTTGGAGATGACATCATTATAATATTTTGATATAGTACTGAATGAGTACCATATGCATATGCCATGTTTTTGGACAGTACCTATAGGACGTACCAGGGCAATACTACGATATATGAATTTCAGCCATATCAGCAATATATCTGTGCTATATGTAAACAAAAACATGGTAGTATCATGTTAAATGGTTGTACTATGATACTTTTTGAAAAACAAGGGTGTTAGCCTTGCAATAGGGTGTTGAAAAACCACAGCACAAACATGGTACACTGAAGAAATAATAGGACCATGATACTTTTTGCTTTATTGTATGTGTTTGAGCATCAAAACCTTTTTGATGTTTGTGACTGCAGGTTGTAAGAGCTCATATTGGCTACAGCAGTGTTAACAAATGTATTCTTTCACAGTGCATGACATGAACATTTATTCTGTTACATTAACATTGGCAGAGGCAAGTGACTTACAGTGTTTTCAAGGCATACATTTGATCAGTACCTGGGAATCGAACCCACAACCTTTGAGTTGCTAACACAATACCAGTTGAGCTACAGAAACACATGGACACATGAAGCCATGAAGTGCTACATACTGTTCCAGCATCTCTGATCTTCAGATCTGCTCTGTTTAGCTCCTCTGGTTCCATCTCTAAGGTTTCTGTGTTTGAACATGTTTGTTGCATTTTGAACAAACATGTTTGTTCAAAATGTTTGAGAGTTTGAGATGTTTCTCATGGCTTTTGTCTTCATCTTTTCTATGGAGCTAAAAGGTAGTTCAATATCTTCTCATGGTTTATTGGTTTCACGCAATCTTTCTTTATTATGCAAATGAGATTGTCCTTGCAGACCAGAGTTTCTTGTGTTTCCAGTTTGATTGAAGAATAAAACATAAAACATTTCAGTATGAATAAATAATGATACCACAGCTGAGGGCTCGTCACCTTCAAGCAGGACATCAGTCACGACTGAAGGGTCATTGAAACGTTCTGTTGATTAGCTGAGTTGAAATTATTTTTCACTTAATTATGAAACATGGTCTGAGACATTTCACTTTTAATGTCCTTAGTAGAAATAACAATTAAAAGAGTCAGATGAGACTGTTGTCAACAACAGTTAAAAAACTGATGCAGGTAACACAACTCTTAGTGTTCCTGTAGCTCATTTGGTTACACATTGCGTTAGCAGTGCAAAGGTTGTGGGTTTGATTCCCAGGGAACACATGTACAGATAAAATGTATAACCTGAATGCACTGTAAGTTGCTTTGAATAAAAGCAGCTGCCAAATGTAACTGCTATTTTGGTCTTCAAAGAATTTGATGATACATGTTTGAGTTCATATTGAGATCTCTGATGTTTGATCACAGACTTTGGTATCAGCACACCTGAGCACTTTCATGGACATTGAGATCTCATACGAAACTCTGGAGTCTGGAAAGTCTAGGGAGTGTCTCATATGAGGCATGGCTGAGGTCTTTTCTTGGGAGAAACCTCCTAAAAAGCGGCAGAAGCTATGCAAAAGTTTCCATATGTTCTTAAGAATCTAGGAAAAATGTATATTTCAGAGATTTATGAGTTTTTTTGTCCACATGTTAGCAAGTTAAGTGTGTGCGCTGGGAATAACATATTTGTGACAAACAGAGCTCTGAAGGATATGTGTCCAGAGTGTGTGTCTTTTGGCCGGATGGTCTGATGGTGACCCCACAACCCCCCGATCTAAGGTACGAATCACCTCACTACAACCCTGCACTGTGTGTGTCCACCCTCCCCCAGTATTTAGGATTGTGGTCAATCAATAAGGGTTTTTCAATTCTTAGAGTATTACTGGTTGCCCCAGACCTGATTATGTGGTTACGTCTTTTAAATTGTATTTGAGAAAAGCTTTTATTATTATTTTATTCTGTGGTGTCTAGTTACAACACTTTTAATGTAGAGGTTAGTCTCTATGTGGTTTACGGTACATAACAATCATGAGGAATCGAATACAAGGTGTCTTTGTGCTACAATGACTTACATTTAAACATCTTAAAAATCTGATGTCATCTGTTGAATGTAAACAATGCATAACAGCGCATGTTTGTAGTAACAGTCGCTGTGTGTAGGCAGGCAGAAATCAAATATTCATCCAGGTAATTTTTTCCATTTCAGCAAATGAAAGCAATTATAGACGTCATATACTCTCACTGTGATGAACATGGCTTCATGCTGTCATGGCACTATCCCAACCCGCATTACAAGCATCACGATGTGTCAGTGTGTGTGTGTGTGTGTAATATGTAATGTGTTATATTCAACCCTGTGTGCATGTTCCTGCATGTATATGTTTATACATCTGGTTATAAATTGACTTGAGCTGGCCTGAAGCCTTTAAAACTTCAATCCAATAGACTAGAAGCGTATCAGAGAATTGGCATTTCTTTCCTTTAAATATATCGATTAAATTTTCCTTTATTTATGTAACAATCAAGTTTCGTAATTTGAGTTAGTCACAGTCCATCATTTGTGTATAAGGGATGAAACCAAACCTTTTCATTCCATCCTAATGATTCATATGTGACAAAGTTGTGATGAGACTCACCATCATATAGCCCCGAATTCTCAGTCCTGCTAAATCAGACATTCTCTTAGAATGAGCAACTCTTTCTGAGAACCGTAAGCTTTCAAAATAATTTTTTGCACAATATTGTAATGATTGAGTAACCCATGTGAAAGTTGCAAAACATGATCGTGTTTTTAAATAAGGTGTACAGTTATACAGAATGACAGTCTTTTATATTGACCTGATGTTTAACAAACAGCAGCCTTTTCATTAACGACCAGCTACTGTAAAGATCAGTCTCATGTCAGTCTCACGTCAGTCTCACGTCAGTCTCACGTCAGTCTCACGTCAGTCTCACGACACATAATTGGTGTTTTGTGTTAGAAATTCATGTGTTATGCCAACCTGATGCTCTTGCTTTTGTAATTATGATTTATGGCCCAGATGATCACCAAACTCTTAAGACCCAGAATGCAGACAGATGGACTCAATCAAGCGCTCTTCTGGAAATGTTAAGTGCTGTCTTGTTAAGGAAAGTCAGGCAAGACAATTAGAACGTTTTGTTTGCATTAAAAGTTAATTCAGACACTAATAAAAAAGTAAACATGGTAGAACCATGTTGCTTTGGGAATGATATATCATGCCCAGAGGAACAAAAATATATCTTAATATATTTAGTTTGAGACAACAAAAAACATACATGGTAGTACAATGTTTGATTTTTTGGAGTATCATTGAGATACTATGATATCCTGAAAAGTCCTGAAAAGTGGTTTAGAGATGACAATGCCACAGTTATTTATTTTAATATAATTACTGATTTGTTGTATGTAAACGTCTTTTGTTATAAGTGTGGTGATGTTTTATGTTACTGTATTTTTCAGGAAAAGCCTCGTAGCGTGACTTCAGCGAGGTCTGCGTGCATGAAGCCGAAAGCAGGAACCTTTTCAGCGCGGCGTGCCGGGGAAACATCCCGCCGGTGTGAGTGAGTCTGAGATGGAGGATTCTTTCTGGACCTTTTATACCACAGTTATTTTTAAACACACACCCCTTCCTTATTTCCGTGTTTCCTCTCAGAGTCACTCAGGAAGCCGCTTTGGCCCCGTTTCCTTCGCACACTCAGCCGGATTCGCGAGGACTCAAAGAATGCCTGCATTGAGCTGCGCGCTCTCCGCAAGGAAAACACAAGACGACGTAGATTCCAGGGTGAAAAATGAAAACCAGAGATTGTCTGGCACGTGCGGCGTGCTCGCCGGAATTCAAAGGTCTGGACAAAGTCCAGCTCTAATTTGGGTGAACTTCAAATATTTGTGGAAAATTGTGGAACAAGAACTCAGTTTTTCCACTCCGTGCACCTGAGAGAGTGTTCACTGTGTGCGGCGTTCAGCCCGCAAAAAACAGCCACATGTGAGGACACACAAAACATCCCAAACTGAATCAGAGCATCAGATGATTATTAACTTATTATCAAAACATAATGCGTCTGTGAAACTGGACTGTTTGGTACACTCAGTGTTACGTAAGACCATGTAATTGTATTAGTACATAGTTTTCCCTGGTGTTTTCTAATTATATAACACTTGTTAATTGGTACTGCATACTGTATAATAATACTGACAAATACACAACATGCATTTATTCTCAAAGCACTGTTCCAAAACCTAGTGAGCTGCCTACCTAGACAGCATTATATGAAGGCCTTATGTCATACTCTGTTGAAATCGAAGATAAACTCTTTAAGATAAACTCATTTTTGTTACTTAATGAAAACGTTAGGGAAACATTCTTACAACCTAAAACTTAGCTGGGAAGAGTCGCTGCCTATATGTAGAGCATTTTAAGTCAGTTACTTGTAAGGTGCAATTTCAGTAGATATACTGCCTTAGAAGAAAGCAGGGCACATTTGAGATTTTAGAACACAGCTTAAGTTTTAATAAGCTACAGTAGTTACACACACTAATGTTAGCACGTATTACACAACAGCAGTGGTTCGGTGGTTAGTAATGTTCAAAATCATTTTTGCACAGAAGCAGACATGAACACTTGTAGCATTAAAACATTTACTAGCGTTTTTGTTCTCTGTTAAACCGAAAGAAATTCACAACAGAACTAAAAGTCATTTGTTCCAAACAGGCCGTTGCATTAACCACTTCACATTCCGCTAACACCTTCCTGTGACCGCGTGGTTCTGGCTTTCAAAACTCAACTCTGACACAGTGTTGGCTAACAGCAGGTTGGTGTATTGAATCCATAAGGAGTTAATTGGGACTGTAGTGAGGAGTGTGGTTCCCATTTATGAGCTGTTAGCACCTAATCACAGCTGTGCTCAGCACACCAGCACGGCCTCTCAAAATGTTTTCATTGTCAGAATGAGATTGTGAAAGGTTCTTTCTGTTTGATGAATGGAGCCAGAACCATGTAGTTGCGTGATATTTAACGTTGCGGTCGTGGGTTGTGTCAACAGTAAAGCGGGAGTCAGCGTTTTGCTATCAGTTTCGTTTTTTGCGATTGTGCTTTGTGTTTTATTTTCATGTTACAGTTTGGTGGATTTTTTAATGTGAGATGTAATGATTCACAGTTTAGAAGCAAGAAGCACAGTTGGTAGAGCGCTAGCAACGCAAAGGTTGTGGGTTCGATTTGCAGGGAACACACACACTGATAAAATGTAAAATGCAAATTTAAAAAGTTTTTATCTGTTACTGCATCTCTCTGTTTCTTCTGTTCCAGCAGATACAGACACAAGTGCATTTGAACATTCAGACTGCAAACGGCTGCGGCTGAGTAAACACGCTTCATTTACACAGAACAGTCTCTTCATTAAACACTCTCACTTCATCTCACAGCATCATCATCTGCTCATATAACTGCCCGGATGACAGTTGATGGACTTTGCAACCAGCTAGCAACATGCTAAAGGTTAATGAGAGCCCTCTAACTTCATAGCAATGCAGAGCATCCTAGAGCCAGTTTTGCACAGACAAACATCACTTATATATCGTTCTGTTTTGGTGGAGGAGTGACTAGTATGTGTGAAAGTTAATATTTAAGTTTTTGTAAGTTGCATAAAGGTTTGTGTCAATCTTCCGAGTAGTTCATGACCTTATGACCTTTATCTGAACTGTCTTCATCAGTCTGTGCTTGCTGTCATTCTCTTAAGCAATCTGCCTGAGTATTCTCATGTTTCTCATGGAAATTACCCATAATCATTTGTTCCTATGAATCAAGCACAAGACTCTC
>JAZGTK010006688.1:0-20448 GCA_036877625.1 Ambastaia sidthimunki | reverse complement strand
CGGTCTGCCGTCGACCTTCCCGCGCCTCTGGATTTTGCTCCTCCGGCTCCACCTTGTCCCGCCATCCCACCGGCTTGGTCCGACTCCTCTATCCCTCCGACTCCACCTCCGTCCTCAGTCACACCGGCTCCACCGGATCCAGACCTCTGCTTCAGTCGCTGGTGAGCTCCACTCCGCTCTGGCCCTCCGGATCTTCGTCCTCACCGGGGATTTCTTCTCTCCGGTCCTTCTCCGGGATCCTGTTTATCATTTCTGGATTCCTTGCTGCCTGCCTTTACGACCCTTTGCTATTGTTTGGATTACGCTGTTGTTTGCTGTCTGCCCTGAACCCTTGCCTGGACTCTGTTTACTCTATTGGATATCCCTTGTGTTCCCGTTTGCTGGTGTTGACCCTTGCCTGTCTGATTACGCTTTGTCTAATAAAGAGCTGCATATGGATCCCTCGTGTCCTGAGTCCCTGTTACAGATGGGAGTTCCCCATAAAGTCCATTGCATCTCCAAGTTTTGTGAGTTTTTAGCTCAAGCTTTATTTGACTGCACCAGACAGCCAGCAGTGCAACCTTTTTCTATACGCAGATTTATCACCATCTGTATCATCTCCAAACTTCAAGAGGGGTCTTTTAATTATACATACATTTAAACATGCGTGTGCACACTCATTGGCATGAAGATATTCCATAGATGTAATGGTTTTTAACTGTACAAACTGTATTTTCTATAACCTAACCCAACCCTAAACCTAACCCTCACAGAAGAGACTTGGCGTGTCTTTGTGTTATTTACATTTAAAACTGTTTATTACACTTATTATTTATGAGTTGTTTATATATACACAAGCAACATGCTCCTTTACTAGAGCATGAAAAAGAGAACGGATCACAGGGACTGAAAGAGAACGGATCTCTCAACTGAAAGAGAACGGATCTCTTTCAGTTGAGAGCGAAAAAGGTAGAACGGAAAGCGTCAATAAGAAGCTGTAGATAAGAAACTACATTAAGGCTGCATTAATTGCTGCATCCAAATTCGAAAGAAAGTGACATTTTTTTTGTCAGTTATGGTTACCCATAACCGAAATGTGACCTCTGCATTTAACCCATCCTTTGTGAGGGGTGAACACACACTGCAAGTCATGAACACACATCACTGCAGCACCTGGGGAGCAATCCGGGGTTAGGTTGCTTGCTCAAGGGCACTTGTAGTTGCTACCTGCTGGCACTGGAATCGAACCAGCAACCTACTGATTACAAGCCTGACTCCTTAACCAGTAGACCACAACTGCCCCGTTTCTTATTTACCTACTTGTACTGTACCCCAAAAGTATGTGCTGTTTTTGTTATGGAAAAGCATATATATTTTACAGTTCACCAAATATATTTGAACATGTAAAATATTTTTTCAAAGTGTTTTTAAGGTTCTCTATAATATCTATATAATAGATTTTACAACTGACCCAATGAAACAAAGTCAATGAAATATATATTGTCAATACAATTGTTAAATATTGAGTGACTAATTCACCCAGTCAATAATTATTTTTAATTAATTATTAATAATTATTTATAATAATTATTTAATTATTTCGCCAATGGAGATGTTAGAGTAGTGGTGTGATCTTAACATGCTGTTTGGATATTTGAAATACAACAAATAAAATGAAACATGCACAATAATGGTTGTAATTCATTCAGATTATGGGTTTCAATGACATCAATAGCATTTGTCATCGAAGTGTTCCATCAAGTGCAGAGACAAATATGGTTTTAGTGTTTGCTGTCTAGTTAACCCCCCTCCAGGATCATTGGGGGCTTAGGGAGTGGCCTTCCCATTACATACAGAGACTCTAAGCGCTAGTCTGTGCTGTTTGTGTTATTAGGCTTCGCCTGGACGTCCAATCAGATTTTAGTGATGACACAAGGTTTTCATTCTGTAAGCAACAGAATCCTTGATTTCTTTCTTACCCAATACTTCTCATGTCTTCCTGTGCAGCCATTTTCTCATTTTGTGTTCAGCAAATCCTGTTTTTTTTTCCACTACAGTTAGAGGTCAGGGGATGTAGCATACGAGAGGAATCTGTTAGGGGTCCAGAGCAAGCAGACACTATCAAGAGGGAAAAAGCAGAACAGAAGAGGCTGCTGGCAGACACCCACAGTGCAGCCATGGACCTCCGCTACATGTTGGAGAAGAGTGAGAGGGGCTGGGTGAAGGAGAAATCTGAGCTGCTGGAACGCTTTGACTCAGAGAGGAAGGAGTGGGAGAACCAACTTCTTAACATGCAGCATAAGATTGAGGAGGTGAGTCTGCAGATGTGTGCCACACCCCAAAGCTTGGTTGAGAGAACTTTATCTGATTTTGAATAATTTAAATTTTTTTGCTGTTTGCTTCCAAGGTAAATTAAAAAACTGCCTTAGCCTTGATGGTTAACGGTAACACCTAAAATTGGAAGTCAAATTATACAAACCAATACGTCTTGGAATTTCAAGTGACTGAAGAAAAGTCTAGCTCAGTGGAGACTTTCAGCTTTCAAGTGTGAAGTATATAAGAGGTAGAGGTCCTCACAGGTTCACCATGTGAGGACCGGAGAGTAGAAATTAAATGGTGTCAGGGGGCTGTTTCTGTCTGACAAAAGCTTCCGCAGCGAAGAAGTGACTTTTGAAAAAGAGCTTATTACCAATTGGTGATAAGCTCTTTTATTTAGATAGCGTGACCTTTTTTGTTTCACGTTCTACTGTATAGTAAAATAAATGGCACATGAATGTCTCAGCACAGATGACAGCAAATTAACAATGCTAATGTAAGCGACCCTGGCACTGAATGAGTGTTGCTGTAGTTCTTGTAACGCCAAGTCAGGTGTTGCGTTCTATATGCAGACTTTATTAAATACACAAAGTGAGACAGGGAGAGGGTCAAAACCAGCAAACAGATATAATGCAGGCAATCCAGAAATGTAATCCAAACAAACGTGCATAGGTCAGGGCAGGCATGGGTCAAGATGGGCAGCAAACAATCAACATCCAAAAATGGGCAGGGGTCAAACACAGAAACCATAATCAAAGAACGCTCAGTAATGTCAGCCAGGGCAAAACACAACTTCGAAAAGAGTGTTCGTTGACAGGGTTTTAAATACACTACTTAATGGGGAACAGGTGGCGGCGATCATCAGCCCCAGGAATGCGGCAGATGGGCAGTGTAGTTCGAATTGGAATCAGTATTCAGGAGAGGGCTCCCTCTGGTGGCTTGAGAGAGGTGGCGCGGGAGCCTCCCCTTGTAACAGTTCTAAAGGGCAAATAGTCAAGTTAATTTAATATGTGAAACACAAAAATAACTTCAAAGTCTCACTTGTCATCTGTCACTCTGCAGTAAGTGGACTTTTTAAACTAAATACTGAGTGGCTTAAACATGCTCCTTCAATCAGCAAAGAAAGGAATAATATGGATGTTTTGGTCTGGAGGAGGATAAATTGTTTGTGTCACGGTTAGACGGCTACTAACATAACATTAGGTAAAAAAACAAACTTTTATTTTGACTTTTTTTTACTTTTAGATTAACTTGTTAATAACAAGCTGTGAAATTTCTGCTGAACGGGTCTGTGTCTCCTGGCCAGGTCTGGGTCTAGCTTTCAAATAATAAATGGGTTTGTGTTGATTCCAGATGGTTGTTGGTTCTGTATGGGTTTGGGTCTAACTTTAAAATAATAGACAGATCCAGGTAAGTTTTGCATATCACATTTCTTTGGGTTGGGCACAAATTGTTGGACATGTAAAGACCTTGTGTTGTGTGTAAAGTAAACTTATTTCTAGAGTGCAAACAGTTATGCATTTGGTCCCCTTTTCATGTAAGCACTCTTTATTTGTGCTACAGTAACAGGTCTGGCAGAATAGATTAGGAGGCAAGTTTACCTGTTTTGGAATTGCACAAAGGACTGTTTCACATTTGTTTTGTTTTTTTCCAGTTGTACAATGAAGTAAAGGCACAGAGTAAGGGCAGTCCTCTCAAACCAACTACCAATCCAAAAAATAGCACCTCAAGGCTCAGCTCAAGTTCAGTCAGCACTTTGTTGAGTGATGCCCAGAGCAATGAATATTCTGAAGCTCTTACCCAGCAAAGTGATGCCAGCATCGACTCCCCAAATCAACCCTATCACAACTCCAGTGAATCCAATAACTGGTGCAACAGAGATCAAAATGAACTATTAAATCTTCAAGGTGATGAAAAACATGAGCTTGGTAAACAGATAATAGACACTGCAGAGCTGGAAGAAATTCTGGAAAGCTGTTTGAAATTGAAAAATGGAAACAAATCGTGCTTCACTGGACAAGATGACCTTCTTAAACCTTTCAGAGTATTTCAGAGCATGGAAATAAACTGTGAAAGTGACAAGAAGAAAAACAATACTGCCCTTAATGCGGTAAGGCTATCTTGTTAATAATACAATATAATAGTGGCACACACACTTGGTTTTCAGTCAGATTTACCATTACACTATTGGGTTACACATTTTTATAGTCCACTTTAGACATAACACTAACTATAAGTGACTTTGCAACTACCTATAGGACTGCCCTGACTAAGGATTTTTCTAGTCGACTGGTAGTCATTAATTTAAACCATTAGTTGAATGTTTATGATATTTATTTAATTACGTAAATATGTACTGGGGAGGGTGGTATTAGATAGTGGTTTGAGTTTTACGGATGAAAATAAATGTAGAACAATATTAGCAATGTTACATATAACATTACAGAGAAACACTAAGCCATAATATTGAGCCTTTAAAATATACATAAAGCACACATATAAATCGATCTGCACGACACTGGTAAAACAGCTATGAACGTGAGAATGCAAACAAAATACGAAGCAAACACTACATCAATATAGACAATTATCTAACTCACATCGTTATTTACTCACTGTTTTCAGTCTTTTTATATGAGAACACCGGGCATTCTGAACATCATAACATGCCATTTAGCAAATTGCATTCTTTTTCTGAACTCTTCTGCATAGTACTTTGTATTAATAAGGCGTATTATGAATCTTGTCATTTGGTCTTAAAGTATTAAGCCACATGAAGCATTTTAGGACATGAGATTGCCTGCAGTGTCAGAGAGCTTTGTGTCCTGCTTACAATAAAGCTGGTGCTTCAGCTTTTGAATAGCTTTGTTTTACCACCATGTCCACACTTTCACACTTGGACAAACTTTGGTGTGTTCCTTATAATAGTGCACATTTATTTAGCTCGTTTCAAATAAGTGATGTTTGAGGTTGATGAATTTTAAGCGAACATTCATCTTTTTGGTGTCAGCATCCTACCCCCTATAGTTTGTCTCCATGCCTCTAGAGGCCCCCTGTGTTCCCCAATGCCTTAGTTCTTCCTCGTGTGTCCTTATTAGCAATGTCTTCAGCTCACCTGTGCCTTGTTTGATTTAGAGTATTTAGTTGTGTTTGTTCCCCCGCTCCCCACTTGGTTTTTGAATTGTGGCCGTTAGTTACTGCCTTGTTTCGCCAAGTGTTTCCCCGCCATTTAGAGTAAGGTTTTTTGAGTTTCTTGGTTTTTGCCTTTAAGTGTTATTGCCTCAAGTTTTATTTTCTCCCCTTGTGGAGTGGTTTGTTTTTCCCTGTGTTTTATATTTGAATTGTCTCCGTTATTTATACCTTGGTCTGAGAAGAACTTTTGTTGGTTTTCATTGTTTTTGCAAAGAACCTGTTTTCATTCTTCATTTACTGGAACATTTGGGTCATCTAGTACCTTCTCGAAATGAACACTTTTGATGACTTTGATTTCTTTGTTGGCCTTTGATATACGGTAGTGCATATGGACAATGCATGTGACTTTGCAGACTTTTTAATTTTTTTGTGACTAATAGACAAATTAATTTGTTTGACTAAGCCTTTTTTCTTTGATTAACATAATAATAATAATAATAATAATTAGTACATGTTAATTAGCTCTCAATTTTCAACTACGTCAACTAATTCAGGTAATTAAGGTATTTGTAGGAGTAGGGTTAGAATTAGTGGAAAAACATTTGTGTTCATAAAGTTACCTTTACTCAGTAAAATATCTGTTGGGGAACCGTCACAAAAAGTGTTAAAGATTTTAAGCAGACAGTATACTAATACTGTAGTGACTGGTAGATAGATAATGTATGTATACAATTAATTGTATATGTGTCGTGGAGCAATCAGTGGTCTTATCAAATTTATTAATAAAGTCCAAAAACAAAGTTCCAGTTATCAAAATAAGACTTTATTGATTCAAACAACAAAGCCGAGAAAACAGCAGCCGGGTTCTGACCTCTATAAGTTTGGGGTCTCATATTTATACATTACTCTTATCAATCTTTTTCAACCAGAACTAATAAACTAGTTTTTATTAATTTTATTACCATTCTGTATTGAAACAAGCATCTTATTGGTCAATCTACATATCAGACTATTGATTTCATTCATTATTATACTTTTTAAGTAAATTTCACAATATATGTTGAGAGTGTTACCTTATACCTGAGATATAGAATGAAAAATAGATAAAGTAGGAAAGACCGAGAGAACAATTGAGGCCTGGAAGCTGGGCCTAGTGGCCTGAACACCAGAGCTCAGGTAAAGAGCACAAAGGACAAAAGAGCCAAGGAAGAGAGCATAAATGAAAAAGTGCAGGCAGGAAAAGAGCCAGAGCATCTCTTACATTCCCTTTTCATCCTTTTCATGACCATGTGACTGAAACCAAACCTTAGACAACCAAAGTGATCAATCAGAAGACCATGTTTAACCCCCACTGTACTGGACAAATGGCAGATCCTCAAACACAATACAAACAGCTCAGCCAATAGCCTTTGATTGCTATCTGTTCAACTGTGGGTTCAGAAGAGGGTCACTTTAGGCAAGATAAAGGGGTTGTAAATTCCATTTAATTTTCAACCCTACACCAATCAGGAGCTTGCTCTAGTAGTGATGTGATTACGACAGTGATTAGTGATTGGAGCCGCCTGGCTTAAGCAAAAATGTTCAAGCATCCAACTACACACGAATAGCACGATTTATTCGTGCAAGTCGCATCTGGTGTGAACGCCCCATAAGAAGTCAGTTGCCTGTATAGGCAATATAGTGCAATCATGGATGAGCAAGGCTGCTTACTAGGTTTTACATAAGGAGCTAGAGATGTTGTAGGTTATATACTGTAGTGTGGTCTGAGCCCTAGACTTTGCTTGTCTTGTTAAACAGAGTATGACTTGTATGTTTACTGTTTTAGGCGCTTAAAGAAATTGCCTGTGTGAGTAAGGAGCTGTGTAGCTACCAGGATGAGATGAGGAAGTTGCCTTATATGAAGAGGTAAACGTTGTTGCCCGTAGGTGCAATCATAAAAGTATTAGGTCAGTGCTTTGTATTGATCTTAATTTGTTTGCTTTCCTATATTAGAAGTTGCACTCAGTCAGTGCACTTTCCTGGAGAGGGTAAGATGGTGGTGAAGGTAAGGGACAACTTTGAAATGGAGGACACAGCTTTACACTTGAAAAACTGGAGTACAGAGATTAAAACCCTTGATGAGCAATACTGGATGAGCTGGGAACAGGAAGAAAAACAAACTACAAGTGGTGCTGAGTCATGGGCTAATAAAAGTCAACATGCCCCACCTATCCCAGCTCATAGTACATCTTGGTACCTCAGCAGTTCTTCTGCTACAGAATCAGAGTCCAATGATACAGAACCCCTCATAATCAGAGGGTGTCAAAAGACTGGTGCCAATCTAGACAGAAAGTGCAACAGCCCTGCAATTGTACAAAAATTTGAAGAAATGCTTCAAGAGAATGAGGGGAAAATTCTGATTGATTCTGGGAATATAACCTGCACTGTGCCTGTTGATTCCAAGAGCTATACCAGTTGCTGCCAGAGCCAGTCCTGTGATGTAAATAGATTTGGCAGCATCAAATCATCCAACCATGTCCCTTTTAAAAGATGTCTCTCCAACATTTATGTTGCAACTGCAGCTGAAGAGTGCAGTCTAAACCAAGTAGACCCAAAAGACAAAAATGATCCCAAATGTGCATCTCATTCTATGGGCTTGTATTACATGCCAACAGAGTCCACAACATCACTGGACATTGTTTTGCCATATGACAATGCAACAGATAGTCACAGAAATGAGACACTTCAGCAGAAGACAGCAGAGTTTAACCGTATAATCTTTCAAGCAGGCATGGGTTGTCGGTGTGATGATGAAAATCCCATTGATTGTGGACTTGCTTGTTCTACAAGTCTACCAGTCTTCAAATCAAAGGACACAAGCAGTCCATCAAGGTATGCTGAGAATAAAATGAAAGATCTTATGGCACAGTTCCCAAAAGAAGAATTACTACAAATGAAACCCCAAAAAGCACCACAATTAAAAAGTAAAACAAAAGACGTTGTCTCAAGAGGTTCGTCCCTGCAGCAGGAAGCCAGTCTAAAGGAATTACCTCTAGGCTTATCAGATCATGCAGCTAGGGACTTCTCTTCTTCAAAAACAGTTTTTATTTGCCCAACCAAGCAAGAAAGAAAAGATAATTCTTTATGGTTGGAAAATAGAAAGGCAACACCAGTTGTCCAGTTTGGTCCAAGTGTTGGAGAAAAATGCTTTGAGTTTAGTATAACTCCACCACAGATGAAGACAAAGATAAAAACTCTGGATGTTAATACAGACCAAAATCAAGGAGACCCTAAATCAAAACAGGATACTAGGTCTCGGATTCTAGAAGACAATCCATGGAAGCCATCTACACTTGCGGCCTATCCCCGTCCAGTGGAGTCTAGGTCTAACTATGGAGCTGTTGAGAGGATTCTAAAAAGTTACGAGAATCTGGACAGAGGTCAGGACCAACAGCAGTCACAGCCTATTCCAAAGAAGGAGGAAGACCTCATGGACCTCTTGGAAATGTTCGATATTCGACACAAGTCCAGATGCAGTCAGAGACTAACACACACACTGCACCACCACGTCATAGCTCATAAAGAGACACATGTAAGAGTGCAGGTCAGTACTATACACACTCCGAAACACAGTTTTACACACTTTTACCAGCACTATACATTCATAAACATGCTAAGTAATTCAGCTGGGAAACGTATTATGTGTAAGTGTAGATACTATTGTGTATTGAGTTCTTTAAAGGTGGGGTGGGGGGTGCACACATGGTGAGCATATTCATAATAGCATGGCCTCATGTGCCTCATTACTTTTATAAAGCTTAAAAATCACATATTATTAAACAATTCATATTTTCATTAACATTATTTTATTAGCCTATTGTTTAAATATGTTGCTTTTGCCAGAAGATATAGATATAGTCCCTGACATAAAAACTAAGATTAATTGTTTAGCTGTATGGATGCTGTGTAGTAATATACTGCAAGAACTGTTACCATGTATAATAGTGTTATTATTTAGTTATTATTATTTTGTTATTATTTAATAGTGTTATTATCATGTATGTATTTCCTGTATCTCCCAGGACTGAAACTATTAATTACAAGAAGATTTATTTACTCAGAACATAGATGCAGCTGATAAAAAAAATACTCTCCTTGCTAAATAACGTAATACTTATTGCTAGGAGAATCACAATTATCAACTGAATATTAACCTGAAGTCCTGTCTTATATCTGGAAATGTTTAGAATTTAAATACCTCGATCCCACAGAAACATCTAAACAGAACAATTAAAATTCCTGTTATAATATTGGCAGATTTCTAGAAGTTAGGAGCCCAGAAATTCTTTATGTAATAAAAAAAAAATTGTTGCACCAAACTTAATTTACATCTTTTATGTCTAGCCCTTTAGAACACCTCATTTAACTGTTTTTATAGGAGGAATGTGGTGTAATTGCATAAACATATCACATGGCTAGGAGTCTTTCAGAGATTTCATTAATTCGGTTAAAGCTCTTCTTCCAAAAATGTTTGAATGTGGAGAAAAAACTGCTAAACCGTGTCCTTTTCTAAAAGCAAAACAAATATCAGTAGGGTGAATCTCACAAAAAATCTCCTGACCATATTGTACCCCAAAATTTAGGGTAATTAAGATGTTTTTGTATGGATTGTGACATTATTTATGCAATATGTAATTTATTTAATTTTGGGTAATGCTTTCTATATAAAAGCATACAGAGATAATTGTAGATTACAGTGCTGTTGACAGGAATATTTTCAATTCAATGAGATTTAAACAAAATATTTGTCTCAACAGCAAGGCAAAGGGTCCTCAGTGACTATCAAGAAGAGCTTTTCACGACCTGCACGTCCTGCAAGGAGACGTTTGCCCTTACATTGGGCTAGCCGTTCATCTTTATCTACTCCTTCACCCCCCCAACAACACCACCCACAGTCTTCACCCATCAGCAAACATTCACCTACTCCACCTATCACACAGACACATTCTTCTAAAATGTGCAAGTCATTAGGACAACATGCAGTCTGAAAGAGTCTATATCCTTAAATCTCTGAATGTTGCCTGTTCTTGCCTGTTTACTTGCCTGATAAGTAAATAGCAACAATAACTGTTCCACAGATTTTTTGCTTGTTTACATTTCTGTATCCGTAAAATGCAATTGCCTTTTTCATGTTTCCCCAAAAACTGTTGCATTGAAGTTTTAAGCATATGACTTAAAAGTGCATAAATCATATTATTGCGCTATTGTATGTTTTCACAAACCAATTTCGATCTGTTTTCAAATATCCAAATATATTTTATAAATGCCAATGTAAACCTGTTCTATCTCCATGTTTCTAATGTAGCCTCATATGTGCAAAGTCTAATTGTTGTGATTGAGAATATCAAAGTACTGAAGAGCTGCCTACTTTACATTAAACTCTGTTATTCTTTTACCAATTTTAGCCGAAACGATAGGTCTATTTCACAAGGTGATGCGTATAACATGGAAGTAGGGAAACTTATTTTCCAGTCAATGCACTAGTTTCATTCACCTACAGAGCAATTGCAGACAGCGAAAGCAGTTGAGTATGTCTAGTGCCCTTTATGTTTCAGTTTAAAGAAGAAACGACTACAATTATCATTTCTTAGTGTTTCCAAAGACTAAATTCTTAAAAAGCATTGATTTTGGGACGTTAGAAGAAAACAGAGGCCATCATTTACTGTGAGAGCTATGGAGGATGAAGTTAGTGTCCATTGAGAGCATATCATATTATCATATAATGACTATATTTATTATTTCATAGCTTTTAAATAGGGAAAATTTTAAAAAGCATCGGACTTGGGCCATATGAAGAAAAGAGGTGGCCCAAGTTCGATGCCATTCTTCATATGCCCCAAGTTCGATGCTTTTTAAAATTTTCCCTATTTAAAAGCTATGAAATAATAAATATGAGTGCCAAGCACCTCACAAAGCATGAAGTCTATGTCCACTGATCCCGGTAAATATACTGCAGGCTGCACCTTTCAGCACACGTCCCGTGATATATACTCTACCTTCTGAGCAGGCAAATTATTCTTAGAGATAATATTAATAATATACATGAAAGATTTGCAATAATACCATGTATTCTGTAATAATAAGTATTTGATAATTTTCCAGTTTTCTTGTTCTTTATTCCTGTATAATTATTTTGAGTTTATTATTATTATCTGTCTGTTATTACTATGTCCCTGTTTTACACTGTTTTCAGTACAGCTGCTTTGCAACAATGCAAAACTATGCAAAGTGCTATAAAAATAAACTTGAATTGAATGTGGTTATCAAAAAGTATGTGTCATTTAGAGATGATTTTTATGGTATTGCTGAATTGTTTAAATGTGCTGGAAATGTTCAAAGTACTGATATACAGACTCTGAAATAATTTTATAATTTAAATATAAAATAAGTTTTATATTGAAACCTAGAAATAAATTTAGCACTATTCACTTTTTGTTTAACATAGTGTGTTAAAATAATGTGTAACCTAGCACCATGTGGCTAGGAGATTTAAGTTTCCTTACGCAGCGAACTGTCAAAACAAACCCACGCGCTCCAACAAACAACAAAGACAGATAACAAACCCAGGATGATCAGACCGAGGTCCTGACAGGTCATGTATTTTAGTTTAAGATAAATAGATGTTGTGATTCTGTATAAAGTATTATGAAGTAAACCTAAAATTGATCTATAATAGTTATATTAATCATCATATAATAATGATGTTAACATGATTAAACATGATTCTAACATGTTTTACCATGATGTTAGTTAATACTAATATGATTTATCATGATTCTAACACATTTTAACATGATGCTAGCACATTTTAACATGATGCTAGCACGTTGTGCCATTAATTAGTATGATAATAGCATGTTTTAGGGTGATGCTAACATGTTTCAGCATTATTATGCATGATGCTAGCACATTCTAGCATGATGCTAGTACATTTTAATATTAATTGGCATGATGTTGGCCCATTTTCGCCTCAATTAGCCTTATTCTAGCACATTTTAATATGATGCTAATATGTTTTAACATTAATTAGCATGATGCTAATGTGTGGCTTATTAATTACATTACATAGTTGCTAGGGTGTTGTGAGTGGTTGCTAGGGTGTTAGGGTGTAGCTAGACAGTCAAGAGGGTAAAACTAATAGACACGTGCGTCTAAATCAAAATAGCTACCTTCCATCTCTCTCTGATGTTATGGTGCTGAGATATGGTTAATTTATTTAGGTTACTAGGGTGCGCTAAATGGTTGCTAGGGCATAGATGGGCAGTTTTCATGGTGATAATTAAAGACTACTTCCAGTCTGAGTCAAAATGATATGTCTCCATGATATTCTGATGCCTCTCCCATTTTTAATGAAAGAAAATTTTGTGGTTGCTATGGTACTGGTTGCTAGGGCATGGCTTTAAAGTTGTTATATGACCATTTATTGCTGCATGCTTAGCTGAAAAAACAGAAATAGGCCTATTGTGTTATCACAGAAACAAATAGAATTTTGTAGCAACTGAAGTGCCCTTGAGCAAGGCACCTAACCCCTGATTTCTCCCGGGCGCTGCAGTGATAGCTGCCCACTGCTCTGAGTGTGTGTGTGTTCACGACTTGCAGTGTGTGTTCACTCCTCACTAGGGACGGGTTAAATGCAGAGGTCACATTTCGGTCATGGGTATATAACCGAAATGTGTATATAACCATAACTGACAAAACATCACTTTCTTTCAATTTCACCTGTTTTAGTGCTAAACCTTTTATCCACTCTAACCATGTAAGCTCTAAGTACAACTTAACATTACTTTAAATATGTTTTATTTACAGTTAATTACATAGTCATAGTAATAATAACTCAATTCATTCCAATACCGTTATTGTTATTAATAATACTATCCCTAGTAACCTTCTGTGTATATAGGAATGGATGTATGGAGGCACCAACCTTGCTCTTGAAAGTCCCTCAGTGTTTAATTTCAAGTAAGTGCTCATGCAGGATTAGGTGAGAAGAAAAAAAAGTTATTGCAGCTGTAACAGCCTTTCAGAAAACCTGTGTGTTTGTGTGTACGTGCGTGCGACAATCTTGCAGCCCCCCTCCCTGCATCCCTGAGAAAACGATTAGGAACTGAGATTTAATGTTGACACAAAACTTTACAAAGTAATCATTCATTCGTTTAAATAGCAAGAAAACAAGAGTTCACGGGCAAAAGCAAACACCCCAACTAAAGCAAAACACCCCGACTCTATTCTCCCACAACCTGGCAACGGTCCCATGTCTTGCCCGGCTTCAGAAGTTCAGAAGTTTTTAATTGTCATTCAACCATATATAGCATATATATGTATCCATATATAACCATATAACTGCACGTACATAGTGGAATAAAACAGCGTTCCTCCAGGACCATGGTGCCACATCAGACATAGACTACATAGACAACTTCCACATAAGTGCAGGTGTGCAGAATTGTCACAAAAACCAGTGTAAACGTCGCAAGAAAGGAACAAGAATGTTGCAGACACTTGGTCTAACGTGAGTTTAATGTACACAACGCTGTGTCCGAATACTATGTCATACTATTGGGTCCTTAAAAATACATATACATATTTCAGATTTCAATTATATTGACGCAAACGCATCTCCAAACAAATCTTTTAAACCTCTTTTGTGGTGTACTTTTTGATATCTAATATAATGATAAATAATATAATGACTGTACTCAGGAGCTGCCTGCTGTTCCCATGGTTACCGCAACCCGCGGACGCAGCTTCTATTTGCGTCTGCCTGGCGCCAGATAAAAACACGCTATCGGGCTGCCCTAGCCTGCCCCACAGATTCCCTAAAGACTTTTAAACTATAAATATTAACTAACCCTACAGCTGTATGACAACCATTTTCTTAATAAGAAACAAGAACAAAAATATATAATTACAATTGATCAATTTAATTATTGTATAAATTATTATATAAATCATATTACAATATGACAGTTATCTGTTGAAACTGTATTAAAGTTTAAAGTGACATTGACAAAAATAGATGCATTAGTGAAGTCAAACACAAATAATATAATTTAAACTTACACAGGGTCAGGGTCCTAACATGCTAACACAGCGGGAAAAATAAATCCAATTTATTTTTTTTTTATAAAGGAATTGATTTTTGCGTGCATGCCTTCTGCATGGAACACTGTGACGTACAGTGCGGTACTGTGTCTTATTAGGGAACACCTCCCCCTATTGAACAATTGCAGCATCGACCAAAGAGCGACAATAAATAAATAAATGCATTAATTTTGTTTGCTTTAACATTTTGTGACCTCCCGAACATTTCAAAACATATTAAAACCATCATGCAGCATGGGAATTATTCACGACCTTGTGTTGACTTGAGCATGGCGGGATCCATATAGCAACGTTTTGTTTCTTGCGGGACTGTTTTTAGTTACACCAACTGCACGATAAAGGTGAAGTAATCATTTTAAAAGTGAAATAGTTGTATGCAATATACTCTTAAAATAGAACAGAATTAAAGACATAACAACAGGAATAAATGTATTTATTTTGCTTTAAAGTATCATCATTACATTAGTTTTGCGTGAACTAACAATGAGGCAGTTTGTGCCTGATCCGTCCATTCAACTGTTGTTTAATCTTAACAGATTATTAACTGCGTCGTTATTAATAGTTAATATACTTCAAGGTCCACATGTCTTTACAGGCAAAGAAACATCATGACTGTGTGTGGTGCTGTTCGGTTCCGGTTGATCCAGTCCCGCAGTGTTGTGCAGAAAGTCCTACATAAGAGCCGAAACGTCTGCAGCTACACTAATCCATCTGCTGGTGATATCAGAGAAAAGCTGCGGGCTTTTCCAGGAGGATCCATCGACCTTACGAAAAAAAAGTCAGGCACTGCAGTGATCACTGTCAATAATCCAGCTCGTATGAATGCCTTCTCGGGTACAGAGTTTTACATCTCTGCATTCAAGTTGAGATATCAAACAACAGATTTCTTAAGCAACCATGCTTTCATCTGCTCCTGTGCAGGCAGCATGATGCTTGAACTGGAGGAGCGGGTGCATGAACTTGAGACCTGGCCAGAAGGGAAAGGTGTCATTGTACAAGGAGCTGCGGGAACCTTTTGCTCTGGATCTGATTTGAATGTCGTGAGAGAAATTTTAAACCCACAGGTATGAGTTTTACTCTCATCTGTTATAGACCCGTTACCCTTTAATGGTAACTCATTGCCCAGTCATAGTGGGGAAACAATAAGGAGAAAGATGGATACTATTGTTTCTAAACAACAGAAAAAAAAATAGTATTCCAGGGCTTTTATATACATTTTTAAAGGGACTGTACACCAAATGGCTTATATGATTTGACCCCTTTAATGTTGGTTGCCAACAGAATTTTAGTATTTGCAGTGTCTTAGAGGAAAACAGCATTTGTGAAATGTTCCACATTGCAGTGTTTGTACTAGTTTCTAGTTGACATAAAAGTGCTTCTGATTTTCAGGATGGGATGAAGATGTGCGAGTTTATGCAGAACACTTTAACAAGACTCCTCAGGTGTGTTTGAAGTAGCATATTTTTAATCTAATTTGGAGAAATTAAGACAGCAAGTGTGAATGTTTTTTTAAAAGAGATTAGAGAATATTTGACATTTTTGTCAATGAAAATGAGCGTCTGCTAATTTAGTAAAGTAAATGTCTCCTTATCCTTTTGTAGTTTCTCTGAGTAAGACACTAAACCTCCTAAATTGTCAATTTGAAATGCCCTTCATAGGCAGCAACTTGCTACTGTGTGCCTGTGGTACCATAAAATGCTGCTTACCAAGACAGTTTACTAGGTTTTGAAATAGAACTACAATCTGTAGTTTCTAGATTCTGTATATTCTATAGTTTTTATTATATTCTAAGACAACACTTTTTTTTCTGTACTGTCCACCCTACTTATCCAGTTGTGTATAGCTAAAGTCCTGTTCTTTCAGGTAGGTTGCCACTCATCTCCATTGCACTGGTTGAAGGAAGAGCATTGGGTGGGGGAGCAGAACTTACCACTGCTTGTGACTTCAGGTTAAAAAGTCACAAATATTTTAATAAATTACATTTTTCCATAGGATATTCTTTTTGAAGTGAAATGTCACTATTTTCCTTTCCAGGTTGATGACAAATGACGGTATTATTCAATTTGTCCATAAGCAAATGGGTTTAGTGCCTGGATGGGGAGGAGCTGCAAGGCTAGTTCGTATTGTTGGCAGCCAGAATTCCCTGAAACTGCTTGGGGGGGCTAAAAAGGTTGATCCAGACTATGGAAAACAGATCGGACTAGTTGATGAGGTGTTGCATTGCTCTTCTGGTGAAGGGTATCCTTTGGTTCAAGCAGAGCAGTGGCTGAGTCAGTTTATTAAAGGGCCGGCACCCGTGATTAGAGCGGTGAAAAAAGCTGTTCTCTCAGGAAGAGAACTCCCACTGGAAGAAGCCCTTAAAACTGAGAGAAATGTTTTTGGTACAGTATGGGGCGGTTCAGCCAATCTTGAGGCACTGGCTTTGAAAACAAAACACAAGTAATTGAAAATATTATTGGTTAGCATTGTTAATGGTTAACATAAAATTGTTGCTTAAAGGACTAGTGATAATAGGACTTGACATAGTTAAATGGAAAATACTGAAAGGTACCTGGATTGCTTTGCAGAGTCTGTATTTGCAAACACTAGTAAATTAATATCCATTTGATGGTTGTTTTTCTTTTGCCTTTTAAAATCAACCTTAGGGTTAAAGTTTGGTAAATTGTTAATATTGCTTTAAATATGCTTATCTAACTGTAGTCCTTAAGACTTTTTCAGTGGTTCTCAAACTTTTTACACCAAGTACCACCACAGAAAATGTTTGGCTCTCCAACTACCACCATAATGTTTTTTTTTAAGTGTTTTAGAATTAATTTATATTTAATTCAGTGATTCCTCTGCATACCACTAGAGGGAGCAAGCGTACCACACTTTGAGAATCAGTGGACTATTTAATTATTTCTTTTTCTCCCATTCTCTTTCATTATGCAGTGTTCAAATGTTTAATGGTTTTACTGCAAATCTCTTATGCTCCTGTTCTATAAAATGCTACCTTTATATGTACCATCTTTATAAGGCTGGGATCACATATATTGCTTGATATGATACCTGTCATCAGTCATGTTAATTGACTTAATGATTTTGAAACAATGCAACATTGTAAAAAGAGCTATATAAATAAAATTGAATTGAACCTCTGATCTGGTCTCCTACTGTTGTAGCCTACCTGCAGGTATAATGTTTTCTGCATACCTTGGTTGAAACAAGTGGCAATTTGAGTTTAAATCAGTCCATCTATTCTCCTCTGATCTTTTCTATCAAGACATTTTCACCCAGAAAACTGCTACTCACTGAATATTTTTATTTTTCTGATTATTCTTTGTAAACCCTACAGACAGTTGTGTGTAAATTTTAGTAGATCAGCAGTTTCTGACATAGACCAGCCTGTCTGGCACCAACAATAATGCCACAATCAAAGTCAATTAAATCACCCTTCCTAAAGCTTGGTGTGAACTTCAGCAGATAATCTTGACTGCCTAGATGCAATACATGATTAGCTGATTAGACAGCAACTTATGTATATTTTCATATAAACATTTATAGGAGGAACAAATACAAGCAACTGAGGCAGACTTGGCTCATCACTGAATTCACAGGAGTTCACAAGAATTTGTTTTTCAGTTTTTCTTACATAATTAAATATTTGAAACTCCTGTAAATTCAGTGATGAGCTAGAGATAGAGTTCACTGTGAGCTGATATCAGTGAGTTGTCACTAATTTGAAATGTCCCTTTAATAATAAATCAAAAAAGCGTTCTGGATCAATTATATTGACAGATCTTGTGACTTTAAAGAGGAATTACTCAAATTGTACAGTAGAATTAATTCATCTTTATTGTGAGTATAGAGGAGTTAACTGTGAGCTGATATCAGTGAGTTTTGTCATCTACCAATTTGAAATGTCCATTTTACAATGAATCAAAATAGCCTCCTGGTTCAGTTATACTGACTGATTCCCATATAAAAGTTCATCAATATGATCAGTTTATATAAAAGTTGCGTAGCTTTGGTTAAGTAAGAGCTCGCGGAAGCGCGCTTTCCGCTTCTGTGTTATTACTGCATAGTGTCTAAAAGCCGTGCCCCGGGACTGCACGAGCGGCTAGATTAACCGTGGTTTTCAGAAACAGCGGCTGGTTTAACCGCAGTAATGTAACGGTTACCGTTGATAAGGACTCCTAGCGCTTCTGGCCGTATCAAATCACACATACAAAAAAACAAATTCACAAATTCTTGTCAGTACTAAACCGCCTCTTCCCTTATGATACCATATAAAAGATGATTAGATAAAGTAGAAACTAGCAAAATCGCTCTAAATCCTATATTATAAATTTAACTCAGTGTGGTTATTCCATGTGTAGAGCCTCGCTCAGCTTACCACCACCTGGTCGTGGTCTTTTTCTTCTTCGCCTCGTTACTGACAACTATATTGGCTTCACCTCTACACAGCGCCAACACTGCCATCTGCCTGACAACAATTGCAACAATGAAAAGACATAACTGAAGACATCCCAAATCCTAAACAAATCCAGAAATCTGCTTTGTTAATTTTAAGCCGGTTACATAGTTATTATTATTATTATTAATATTATTGCATTTTTACAAGCAATAAACATCAGCTTCATGACAACCTTATGCACCAGATAAATCGAGCTAATTACTTTTGTTTTCCTGTTATAGATACCATGCAACTCTGTAGTTTGATTCCAATTTATTATTGATAAAATTAATGACCATGGAGTGAGAAACTAATTCATTGTGTTTTAATTGACACACCATCCTTGCAGCACCATCCCTGAACCAGATCCTAAAAAAACATGTTTCAACATCTTTTATAGCATAATTCAGTTCTATAGCTTGTGTGTCACATTGCTCAATGAATTGTCTGTTGCTTTATGATGTTTGTTTTAAATCACTATTGTTACTTTGCAATGATTAAGAGAACGAAGAGTAGAAGAGGTGACTGTTGTGGAGCAGGACAACAGATGCAATATTTGCTTTGAGGATGCTGATGGAGAAGTACAGAGAAGGTCATAGGGAGTTGCATTAGGTCTTTGTAGATTTAGAGAAAGCATATGACAGGGTGAGAGAGGAGCTGTGGTATTGTATGAGGAAGTCTGGAGTGGCAGAGAAGTATGTTAGAGTGGTGCAGGACATGTATGGAAACTGTAAGACAGTAGTGAGGTGTGCTGTAGGTGTGACAGAGGAGTTCAAGTGTTTGCAGATGATGTTTGCAGACGACATTGTGATCTGTACCGAGAGCAGGGAGCAGGTGGAGGAAAATTTAGAAAGGTGGAGGTATGCTCTGTAAAACAGAGGAATGAAGGTTAGTCGCAGCATGACAGAATACATGTGTGTGAATGAGAGGGACCTAAGTGGAATAGTGAGGTTACAGGGAGCAGAGGTAAAGAAGGTGCAGGACTTTGAGTACTTAGGATCAATGGTTCAGAGCAACGAAGAGTGTGGAAAAGAGGTGACGAGGTGTGTGCAAGCAGGTTGGAACGGGTAGAGAAAAGTGTCAGGTGTGATATGTGATAAAAGTGTCTCAACAAGAATGAAAGGTTTTCAATACGGTGGTGAGACCAGCGATGCTGTACGGCTTAGAGACAGTGGCACTGAAGAAACGACAGGAGGCAGAACTGGGGGTAGCAGAGCTTAAGATGTTGAAGTTCTCTTTGGGAGTGACGAGGATGAATAGGATCAGGAATGAGTACATCAGAGGGACAGCTCATGTTAGATGTTTTGGAGATAAAGTCAGATTGAGAAGAGGTTTTTGAAGAAGAGGCCAGATTGAGGTGGTTTGGACATGTTCAGAGGAGAGATTGTGAATATATAGGTAGAAGGATGCTGAGGTTGGAACTGCCAGGCAGGAGGTCTAGAGGA
>JAZGTK010006687.1:0-20448 GCA_036877625.1 Ambastaia sidthimunki | reverse complement strand
GTTTTTACTAAAAGTAATGAATATTTTTTAATGTGCACCAATGGACTGTGTATAGTAAAACCAGGGACGTGCATAAAGAAAGTAAAGTTGACAGCTGACAAAAGAAAGTTGACATTTTAGTGAACCATCAACAAAGATTGTTCAATTTATGCCACCAGAGGGCATTGTTACCTCCTAAAAATGTGTCAATAGAAACCATTAAAGACGTGCATAGAGGGTCAGAAATATAATGTTGCCTTTAAAGCAAACCTTTGCGCTAGTCTTTATTTGAGATATGAATTCATAAATTTGTAACACTGCAGTAGTATTTAAACTTTTTCATTTTAAGAAACGTTTTATTGGACAAGATTGTATATTCCTATGATTGCAAGATCAGTGGTCCTGGAAGACGTTAAATGCAATTTTGCCAACTCCAAAGAAAAGCATGAATATGGTTTATTTCGTGCAGTAGCTATTTGACGAAAGTCTTGACCCAAGAATCCTGTGCAATATCTGAACAATATCTCCCTCTGGTGGCTGAGATGAGACATTACATCTTTATTCAGCTGCCTACAAAATGTTGCGTGTCTGAGGATGATTAAATAGCACATATCTAAAACTTTAAGGCCTTAACAGGATAGTTCATAAGTATAAGTAAATGCTGACAGAATTTTAATTTTGGGCTGAACTATCCCTTTAAATGAACGAGCAATAATTAAGCTGTGTAGCCCTCCACCTAAACTGAGTTAGTGGTTTGACGATGTCAACAGCTGATTGGTGCCACTTTAAGTCGTTGATGGTGAGAAGATCACTGGAGAACCAGCAGCCATCTGTGTGCTGCTGCTGAGAGACAAGTGTGTATGATGGTGGGCTAATTAGCCATGTTTTCATTACCCCATTAAAAGTCAATTCTATGCTGTGTTTTACACTAATTGATGTGCACTTGTGGTCATTACTGCCTTAATGGAAACTGTACATGTGTGCTGTTATTGTACGGCCGCCCAGATGTATACACACACTCCCACACCTGAAGGTTCTAAAAATGTCCTCAATCCACTTAAAGATCCTTTACATTTTCGTATCAGGTTTTGATAATAATGCTTATTTGATGTTAAACACAGTTATACGGAGCAAGATTTTGACAAAATTATAAACCCAGTAACCATTGATGGCCATTGTTTATTTTTCAAAAGTTATTTAACTCTGTTTTAATGAACAGAATTATAATAATTTTGCACAAAAGAAAAGTTTTTCTCTGACTGCTTTTAATGTACAGTTAATGTTTAATGTTACAGAGTGCTCACATGCCAATAGTGAAGCTTTGGGACACATGGTGCCATCAGCCAAACATTGTAAGCCTACAGCGCTTTAAAGAGTGATCAGATTATTGGCAGCAACATCCATGGCTGACTGTGCCAGCAAATCTCCAGATGAATGGGAATGGGAAGGGAACCTTTTTTAGGTATATTAAACCTCTTGGACACTAGTTGTTGGTTAAGACCTATAAACATAGTTTTACAAAGAAAAATAAGCTTTTGTAGGTTGATGCTTTTACATCACGCCTGGGCAAAATACAATATACAGTACAGTAAATACACTGTAATTCAGACATTTTAAAGGTGAATTTTAGGGTGTGTCGGTAAAGCCAGAAGGTTTTTCTGACTTTGAGATGAAGGTGTGTGTGCAGTATAGTATATGCATGTATGCGTTTGTTACAGTTGACTTTTGGCACAGTGAAGCATTGAGCCAGGTTTCCTATTCCCAGCGTCCCACTCCTACCTAAAACTACACTAACCTAAACTTTCATTAAAGCTCCAGACACCCCTGACTATACCTCATTACTCCATATAAACCCCTTCAACCTAACTCTCCCCTTTTCAAACACCTAGTCACACTCCCTGCTACAAAAACACACAGACAATTCATAGAATTGTGTGAATGCGTGCGTACTGACGTGCCGACACGCTGCGCAAAATTAGCTTATTTTCATATGCTTGGAAGCAAGAAAATTATTTGCGTGACCCGTACCACATCTCTCCCACTTCCCTCTCTAATGCCTTTTGAATTCTCACACCCTGAGCTTTTCACGAGCCATGTGAGCCAGCAGAGAGATGGAGGGCAGATAAACGGCCATTGGGGCAGAGTGGAGTCATTAACAGTGTGTTGATGGAGGGATTCTGAATTATGGAGAAGGTAGAAGGGAACAGAAACAAAACGCCTGGCTAGGGACCCTCTTTACACTTTAGCCCATTCTGTTTATGTGTGGGTTTCAGAAGGCGCCTACGGTTTTAACACAACTGTGCGGAACAATCCGCTCCCTGTCTGCTAGCATTCACTTTCATCAAATACCAGCACTGAAACCTTCTATTAGTTCAGGTCTTACAGCCACAAAGAAGAGAACGCTGCTCAAAATGGCTTCTGCGCCCGGGCGGATTGGGATGTCAGGCCTGCGGTTTTCTCTCAAGGAGTTATATCAATACTGTAAGTGAGTGTTATTTTTATGACTGAGGAAAGTGTATTTGGTGCCAGCATAGACATTTGGCAAAACGTTTGCAAATGTGTGCAAAAAATGGCTAATCATAATTCTTGTACATGTTTAAAGCTACAGTATCATCAGAGAGAGGTATTGCTAAATGCTGCCACTAGGTGGCGAGAAATGTCTGTTTTCTTCACGGTGGCAACTCCTGAGATAACTTTGTTATCTACAATACAATAATCATGTTTGTGATAACAGTACTATCAACTGGTGCTCTTTAGGAGAAGTTTCTCAGTACAGTGTCCCTCCTTTCTCACACTCTCTGTTTTTCAGATCCTGCCATTTTGTTTCTCAGAAGAAGTGCACACACATCCAGTCACAGTCCAAACATTCATTCAGACCACTGCCAGGCAATTCATACTCAAGTGCCAACATTTTATTTCTTGTTTCAAACTGGAAAATGTACTTTTTCACCACAAACATGCCTAGATTTAACTGTTCCCAGCTGTCCTGCACATTACGCTGTCCAGCAAGGCTTTAGCTTTGACAAGTGGCTGAACGGAGGAAAACGAGCTTGCAAGCCTGTTTATAAATTAAAGATGTGACCCTTAAAAGGAGACCTGCCAGGAATCATAGTAAAGTAAAATTAACACACGCAAAGTACCAAATGGGAGTACAAATGGCTTTGGCGAGTAAATAAAATCCAGTTGTGTAGTGACTTTATTAGGTATTGCAACATTATGTGGTTTAAAAGTAATATAAAAATATATTGAATACATTTATTTCTGTCTACTACAGAAACATCTTTCCCTTTGTCTATCAACTTTTACCCCAGTGAAATGTTTGCCATCATATGTTTATCTACTTTTAACTTTGAGTGGTAACACATGGAATATTCCTGATGGTAAATGTCACCCATAAATTGTCCCTATTACCTGAGAGAGATCAGTGACATTATTGTTAAACATTAAAACAAAAGTAATAGAAGCGGCCCACAATTTTAAGCCAATCTGGAACAATCTATCTGAATTTGAATCATTTTATGTTTTCACTGTCATGTTTTAGGCAAAGCATATGAGCAAGTATTTTCATTTCTAGATCAAGCAACAAGCTTTCCAGCTGGAATTGGTGTTTTGGGCGACTTTTTCAGTACATGGTAAATGCACATAGCAGGCAGAGGCATTGCGCTGTGTTACTGAGAGAAAAACAAGACATTGGTCACTTCTTACAGTCTCTGCAGCTGATAATTGTATGTAAATATAGCCGAACTCCCCGCAAAAGTCTTTAGCTTACGTTTATGTCGATTTTGTCAGATGACATCAGTATTTCATTAATCAGTATTTCAGCAGAGCAGTGGACGGGACTGCTGGGTAACATGCAGTTTGAAAGGTCACATTTAGTCTCTATTTCATACTTTGTATAACTCTGTTTCGTATGAGACTAAATAGAGGCTAAATGCGACCATTTCAAATTTCATGTCAATCAAAAACAGCTCTGTTTTTGGTTGACAGCTCTGTTGTATTAAAACAGCTCTGTTGTATTAAAACAGCTCTGTTGTATTAAAATACAGTATGTAAGCTTAAACAGTGGGTGAAGCAAAACTGATGTAAAGTGAATAAAATTAGAGAACGTGATGGTGTCACAAATAGCATGTGATGCCATTTAGTGACTTTTTCAGGGTTTAGTAGTAGAGAAGTAGTGAGAAGAAAGTGCGCTACAGCACACTGGCATTGTAAGCGGCATTACACAGATTTCCTGTGCTGTAGTCAAAACGCAGTTATACTTTGTTTTGCATTAGCAAAATGGCTTAAATTGCTCACTGTACAGCAGTTTAAAGTCACAAAAGCAAAAATATGAGGAACAAAACCAAATCACAGGATGTTTTTGTGTCAAGTGTGGTTTTACCAAACATATGATTCTCTGATTACACGTAAACATACTTAATAACCTGTGTAGTTTGTCCCAAATACGCAAGTAAAGAATTGTTAAATATTGTCTTTATTATAGGGAAAAATATGTAATAAAACAAAATACAGTTTCATGGCTTGTACTTGGGCAGATGTGATATAAAGTTAATTTTGGATCTTGCATGCATGGCATGACAAAGCAGAAGATATGGATATTGTGAGAAAGGCCTGGCAGGGTTTATATTTAGAACAGTGTGAATTGAGTGTGATTAGCACTCTGGGTTGTTCTGTAGGTGTGAAGTGATTGCCTGTTGTTTGACATTGGATAATTTTATCTTTTAATGTAGAGCAACACTATGTATGTGTGTGGAGATGTGAAGAGTTTCTATATTAGCCTTTCTTTTACATGAGCCCTACAGGTTGACTAAACTAAAGCTGAATGAAAATTATTTTATACTTTTTACATTATATATAGTTTAATGTTATAACATGATAGTGTTGTTTTTTTTAAACAAAAACATTTTGTTTAAAAACTAAAAACTAAAATTTATTCCCCATTATGTCATTCTAAACCTGTATGATTTTTGTCCTCCATATATTCCTCCCAGTTTTAGACTAAATGTGACTGTTTTCTCTAAAGCTGAGATTGATTTACTTATATAGGTACTAAATGCTGCTTTGTGTGTAGATCCAAAGTATAGTCCCTCAACGCAAGTCGCTTCTTTTTCCCTCAACTTCTTTTTCATCATGATCAAACTGCAGGAAATTAGCCACAGTAGGATGTGGACCAAGTCATGACCTAAATTCTGAGGGGTGTTTGAGCAGTACTGTGAGGCCCTCAGGGGCCAGAGACCCTTCAGTGCTCCCTTCTATCACCTCAATCCCCACAAAAGCTCTGATCAAAGCCTTGCCTTACCCCACTCACATCACAGAGTGCCCCTGACATAAACAGGAAAGCCGGCTAATGTGAAAACACTGAATCATTTTTCATTTTTCTCATTGAAGAACGGCCATTAAATTATAAACACCCATGTAGGGTCTCCCATGTAGAGGACAATACCCAAACTTCAGTCAGGTAAATTTCACATATGGTCTGTCATAATAACAATGTCAGCCCAATGGTGTGTTGCTATTTTAACTCTAACATATTGATTGTGACTATAGTTCATATGACTGAAATTCCAAGTGTTCTTAAACAATTTGATAGCTATATGTAAAGAACAAAGTGACATTTATCATTTATAAATTCATTTGAAAACTGGACGTTTTAATAGGGTTTTTTTAACCATTATAAACAGTTTTATGACAAAAACTGTGTAACAGTTCTGCATAACTGTTATGCAGTTATGCAGGGGGGGGGTGTTAGGGTGTTTTTGTAGATTGAAATATTTTTGTGCATGTTTATTTGAAAAGGAGTGGAACAGGAGTCATCTTTGTGAAGTTCTGAAGGATTGCAGTTTTTTAAGTCCTTAGACATGTGAACGTTTACATTTCTTCACTGTTGGATCAGCTCTATGCTAGCTCTGGAAAACTTAATGTCAACGGCATCCCATGAGCAGAGTTTTTAAATATGCCGTTTGCTGGTGATCAGGTTTCCTGTAATAGGACCAGAACTACTGTATAATTTGTTCATCCTAACACAGCCACCAAAGGCAGCAAAGGGTGGAAAAAGATCAGACCCAAATCCACAAACGATTTGGCTGCCTCACCATAAACATTCAGCTTAAAATCAATCCAATTGTGTGTTAAAAACAAGCATATAGCATCATCTCAAGGTTGTTGATCGCATTTGCTGCGCTAATCCATGCAAGTGACTTAAGCAGAATAAACTCTGACATAGTCTTCATGGTAGTGTGACAGTGTTTGGCCGCAACTCTTTGTGTCTGCAGTGTGTTGGGGTATAAACATCTCTGATGGCTCTTGGCAAAAGGATTGTGGAGTGATGATGCATACACAGTAACAGAAAAGAGCAGTGGAAGTTTAAGTAATCCACATACATAATACAAAACACTTACATTTTGAATATATTGCAGTGCTATCAAAGTCCACACAGCTGATTTAGGTCTGGTAAAGCTATTTCAGACTCATGGAGTGTTGATATGTTGTGCCATCATGAACTGCATCATGAGTTTTAATCCAACCAACACTTCTGCCTGGCCCTATCTGTCTGTCTGTTTGTCTGTCTGTCTGTCTGTCTGAACACTGCACAGACCCTCAACTCTGAGTAAATTGTAAGCTGAGTAAATTGTTTCTTTTTTTTCACTGGTTTATTTAAATGGGCCATTTGAATGTACCAGTGCACTAAACAAAAATGACTTCCCAATGCTACATATGAGTGAAAAGAGAAGAATGTTTAATTTTTATTGAAAGACCTGCTCACTCTGCATTAAATCTGCAAATCTCGGCTGTACGGTATCTAGCTGGCTCTTTTTTATGCGTCTGTCTGTAATACTTTATTAGGCCAACAAAAAAACTTCAATTTTCTAGCTGTGACTGCTGGTGCTTATGAAACAGATTTCTACTGTGAGATTAGGAGTAGAAAGATTGAAATGACAGCATTCAGCGTCCATCAGATGTGCTTCCTCTGTCCAAGGCCCTGCTGACAGGCTGTGAGGGGGGGTGGCAGTAATCCAGCCCAGTGGGAGAGTTTAACTGAGAGGCTCCTATAGAGATTCCCTGACCAGGTTCAGGATACAGTTTGGCAGGTTTATTGCATGTTTTAAAACAAAAATTACAAATGAGATCATGAGTCAGTGGTATGGATCAAAATTATCCAGTACAACTAAAAGTGCTTAGATCTCTGGCAGTGCTGAACTTAGAACTCTATTGTGGTCTCAGACTCTCCCCCTCTGTTTGAGAATAGTTAGTGCTTTTACAGAAATAAGATTAAAATAAGATCATTATTAATTTTTGAATAAGGACAGACATCCAGACAGATCAGGAGATGACTCATTGTACTATGGAAAATGTGAGTGAATTCCTGGTGTCTTCTCAACTGTCTCAGACGTGGAATATGGGCTCCAGCTCATGACCATGCAGTGCTGGCCTGATGGAGAGACCAAACCATAATGGGAAATAAATACAAATGCTATTTTGTTAAAACCTAAGTTGTATTTTCTAGAAATCTTCTAGATAAAATTAAGAGCAAATGATTACTGTAAGTTTAGGTGAACTATTTTAACAGAATAAGAGCAACCTCTGATTTTCACCTCTATGAATTCAAATGATGTTGTTGTATGAGTTATGATGTTATCATCTGTACGTGTCTGGGTTGTAGATGGTTCTGGATATTTAAGGGTTCTTTAGGTGTGAATGAGCCTCACTTTGAGACAGGTGTCTTCCTCACTGATCTCTTCACATTGAAGGTCTCGGGGTCCTACCAGCATAAACTCTTTACAACAGGACTGTGAAACATAACACATACTTGCCTTTTCAAATTACACTGTATACTGGATGCAGAAAAAACACATTAAAACAGATCACATCTTAAGTTGGTCACCTTGGGTTTAGGACTTGACAGTTAAAGACACCAGGGAAAATACAAGGATTTTAAAAGATGTGACATTTTAAATACCCGCTTTTAAACATTTATGTCACCGACTGCAGAATTTATTAGCAGGAAGCCCAAAGTCTGGCAGGTTTACACTGACAGGACCTTAAACACGTCTTCTGTCCTTACCTCATCTCTGTTCTGCTTCTCTGTACGCCGGTGCCTGCTCCACAGAGCACATTAAAACTTTTATGTAACGTCCCACAATGCATCGCGTGTTATCGCTGTGCATAATTGCAGACAAATGTATTTCCTGCTTGTGGTCCAAGCAAGTCTGTCATTTAAGTGTGGAAAAGACAGAAAATAGCAAGGATGTAAACAAACCCTTTAAACTGAGGCTTTTTTCACTTTTAGCTTTTTTCCTGTTCCCATAGAAGCGTTTCTGTGCAGCACTTCAGAAAATGTTTTTTTAAATTATTTAATGCACAGATAAGTTAAAAGAACACAAAATGGGTTTTGTTCACCAAGAATTGCGTTCTTACTGTACATGCACAGACAGGGTTCCAGCAGGTGTATGCATGCATATATTTATTTTTCTTTTCTGATATTAATGATTTTGGATTATTCTAAATGAAGCTCAAGGCTTCGTTTAAGTAATGTAAATAATACGTACGTTTCTCACAACCTAAAGATGCCCTCTAAAGATCTCTCTAAAGATGCCCTTTCACCTGAGAGCACATCCAGAAACATAATATTTAAATTGAATATTTTTTTATTTATTATAATTTCTCCTTGTGCCTCCCCTGACGTGCTCTGTCGCCCCCCTGGGGAGGCGCGCCCCACACTTTGAACACCGCTGCTCAAAACCAAGTGAAACACCTTTTATAGACTTTTTATATGGGTCTAGATTATATGTGATGGGGTTTTAGGTCATTATACAGATGTGCATATATACATTTAGGCTGCATTAGTTATGGGAGTGGCTTTTGTTTTGATATTTGGGCTTAAATCACTGGTCTAGTTTCGATTGACTATTGGGCTGGTTTTGTTCTGTTGATCTGGCAACCTTGCCTATTGTCAACAATTTTACATGCAACATCAATTAGTTCCAGTTATTGGAATTTGCATAATTTTTTTTTACCGCAGAACTTATATTTTTAGGGTCTAAGCTGACAAGAGAGGCCTGTAAACATACTTTAATGACAGATAGAAGTAATTAGGCCAGTCTTTCTGGAGTTGTACTGTCCATTTTAAAAGAGCTGCATTTGGTAACATCAGGTCATGTGGACAATCTCTGCAGGCTCTCTGAAGGCTCTCACGAAATGAGGCATTTAAAACTCCTGTTACTAAACTTGCTGGTCAACACTAAACATAGAAGCGGCACATAGCTTCTTCCATGAAATGAAGTCTCACCTCATCTTTCCTATGAACTTTGAAAATTTGCCTCAGGCTTTTGTGTAGGGTCATTAACTGCTATATTTTTTCAGCTGGCTTCAGTGTATATATGAGTTTGTGTGTGTGTGTGTGTTTGTCTCATGCAGTATTGTAACATGCTGTGCAGAGAAATCGAGTGTGTCTTTAAACACAACATGGTTGTAATTAACAAAAATACTGGTGGGATTTCTTAGTACTGAGATGTCAAGCTTGTGCCAAACACTCTTTGGTTTCAACTGCTCTCCAAGACTCAATCCACAAGAAAATGACATCTTTCATGTGGACTCTCCAATCTGTGCAACCACCACTATAAAGTCTTTAGCTACAATGTGTGTTCTATACAGATGTCATAAGGTCTGGTCTCAACATGGGCTGGTCATATTGGCTGTCCTCCAAAAGTGAGTGAGCTATCTTGCTGTTTGCTCCTATCTTGCTGTTTGCGATATATTAACTCTCATTGGACCTCAGCGTCACGGCTGATTTGAATAGCTCTACACAAGATGTAAAGCAGCTATCGTACCATAAATCATGTGTACGGTAAGCTTTTGGCCTAACCATGTTTCTAAGCTAACAGTGTGACACTCTAATAAGCATACAACTACAAAGCATTAAATCAAATATTAAAATATACATTTTTCTATATAATTTCATGCATTAAGTCTAACATTCCTCTCACTTTATTCAGCATCTTGGATGGACTTTGTTTCACTAGGCTCAACGTAGTGCATTATGGGATTGCCTTATTCCTGAAGGATGCTGACATGTGATGCTTTGAAAGTGGCACAAAGAGAGTATCAAACGTTATTGAACAGTCTTCACATCTGAAACAAACATGCACTTGATGCCTTAGTTAAAATGATGCTTTCACTGGCAATTCAGGTACAGAGAACAGAGTATGGAGCATGTATAGCTATACTGCTCTTTCATCATAAACAAACAGTATATGTGAAAATCAGCTGTCACAGCTAAACTGTGCAAATGTGAGAGTGTTTCATATACCAGACTCACACATGTAGCAGTGTGTACTAACATATGTCTTAAATACCAGTGACTCATACATCACTGTCAAAGCGTACACAAGGCTTTATATGCTAGTCGCCTTGGGCGGAGCAATGTGCGGCCAATCTGTTTCAAATCAAAATAAGACCAAAAGCGAGAATTTAAATTACAAACCACAAAATATTGAATTTCAGAATAGTTTCATAATAACCCCAAGGTAAATAATGACAAAGACTGTAAACAAAACCAAACATTTAATTTCTTTCCACTTCTCTGTGATCATTAGCATTGATTTCAAGACTTCAGGCAGAATGAGGACATCATAGGAAAGCGTAAGATTTTGGTAATGTGAACCTGACCACACACACACACAGCCCCACCTGCCTGTATGTATTCAGACAAGCACACAGGCAACAAGACATGCTAGTTAAAACTGTCCTGCTGTGTCTGTGTGTGTTTGCTCTTCCGCAGCATCTGTGTCAGACTACAGCATTCTCTTTATAAAACAGACAGTTCTGACTTTAAATTCAAAGCTGTTGTAAAATAGCTGATATACACATAGTTGTATTTAATAATTACATAATTATTTAACGCTATAATATTTAAAGTATTTATTTTAGCATGTTTAGCAACTGTTTAGCAAAAGAAAACTTTGGCGGCTTCCCTATTTTCAATGTTTGGACTGACACTACATTTGATTTTCATTTTATTATAGTTAATAAAATGAGACTTAATAGTCTCAGCCTCATTTGACTTGTCTCTGTTCAGATGATGCCTATCGTGCACACGCACACACACACACACACACACACACACACACACACACAAAGAAACGCGTTGACTGAGATAAACCGAGATTGCAGTTCAAATCTGATCTGGCTGGTTTTCACAACTGCTGGGAGTGAGGGTGTACATGTCTTTCTTAAGTGTGCTGAAGTGATATGATCTCTTTGTGTGATGCATAAACGTACTGTATATCATTACTTACTGTCAAATCAAATCAAGTTATATAGACAGAGCACAAATCAAATACGATGTTATAACAATAACATCAAATGTCAAATATCTAACTATTTCTTAATTTTAGTTTAATATTGTGGTAGCATCTATTTCAGATGTATCCATCAGTAAACAGTTTATAAAAACAAAATTGTTGCTGGTCATGCTACATTTTGGTCTGTCTTTTCCTGTGGGTGGTTCCTTGTTTAATCCATGTTAAACTGCTTTATACTGAAATTTAGATTCAAGTAATATAGCATATTTTCTGCCCTCTTTAATTGTGTTGCTTTGTAAATTAAACATAAATTGTTTAGTTTATAATGACATACTGATATTAAGGATCAGATTAAAAGAAGTACTGTATATTATCACCACATTTTATACAGGAAATTGTTTTCAGTCCTTGCAGAAGACAGTTAGATTTTTTACAGGGTAATCCTGTTTTTTTCTGTTCAGCTTTATAATATTTTTAGATAAATATGTCTGAGAAATAGTTTGTTCTGTAATCCTTGGAAACATATTCACTGTGAAATGTCCTGTTTCAGTATATTTTTAAAAGCAAACACAGCATTGGTGGAACCTTGCTGAGGATTATGAGATATTATTACCTAAACTTGCACTGGCAACTTCAAAAGCAATCTGCTCTAGCAGTGTAACACAACTGGCCCGTTGGTTTTCACATAAACCCAATTATGGTGTAAGTTAAGTCAGATGGATTATCGATTTCGTTTGTAAACAAAGGGTTATTTCTTCACACGTTTGGGTTCCTCTCTAGCATCCCAGCACAGATTGACTTTATTACTGTACTACACAGCACTGGACATGATTGTGCTAACCCACCTCATTCCAGCCCCTCTTTACGCTCTTTCACGCTACATTGCACAGGAATATTTTTGACAGATGTTCTGTATTCAAGCATGGCAGAGGCAACAATGTTCTTCTCCATACCCCCTCCACAACCATCTGCCTATCTCTCTCTCTCTCTCTCTCTCTCTCTCTCTCTCTCTGCCTTTCAATCGCAGCTCTTGTTTGAATTCTTCTAATGACGGCCCATGATCCTAAAATGAATTTGGTACTCTACTTATTGGAAGGAGCCCAGGTCAGAGGTCATTATTTGGACAGACTCTTATTACACAGAAATCAGACTTGTTTTAGAAAATCCTACACAGTGTTTTACACAGTTTTTTTTATATTTTACCCTTCTATGCATATCTATGTGTTTCCTGCCGTGTACACAACTGACTGTTTGTTGACTGCAGCATTGTAAGTAAGGGACAGAGAAAAATGAGTGAAAGCTTTTAAGAACAAATCTGGGTCATCTTTATTTCCAAAATCTAAGTAGACTATCTACTACAAAAAAAGTAAAAAATCAGACTACCTACTACATACAAGAATAATCATACTAATATCTAAATTAATACTTAATTCAACATATAGTAATGATTATTAAAGGCATTAACTAATCATGAATAAATGAGGAGCTATTCTTAACTACAACTGCTGTCATATGGATTCATGCATGATTAACAGCAGACTTAATGATAGTACATGTTTGATAGTAATGCATTAATTAACATTTATCAAAAAAGCAGTTCTTTGACTTTGTAATTAAAATAATTTGATATTACTATAATTTAAGCTTTTGATATCTGCAGCTTTTGTCATAAACATTACTAGGTGGCACACTAATAACTGATTAGTGTATTTAATAACATTTTATACATTTACACTTGAATAAGTAGTTAAATGTTGTTGTATGGCTAATAAATTTAATACACTCATACTATTTTTAAACTCATCATTTAAAATAATGGTAGTTACAAGACAATGCAAAATTAAAATGTCTGAATATTTTAATGAGCCTTACTGGTTTTAAAAAGTACCTAATTTACTTTATGTAAAGTGTAATAATTGTTTTCCTTTGATTTTGGTGTGAAATTTAACTTGATGTGGGACATGTTTTTGGGAGATTCACCCAAATATATGCTTATATTTAAATGAGTTTCCTACAGGATCTAAATATTGTTGCACAGACTGTAGACAGTAAGAAATGTTGTGGAAAGCTGATGTGTGCAGCTGCAAATGAAACGGGGGTTTTTATGAGATTTTAAAGATTATCCTGCCAGAAACTAAACATGGTGGAAGTCCTCATGCTCAGCTGTTCTGTCCTGCTCATCTGGGAGAAAGATCTGCTAATCTTCTCTGGGCAAAAAGACAGTGGCAAGGTAGATGGACAGTAAAAGATGTTACACAACATACTCTACATTGAGAGAGAGAGATTAGGAAATAAAACTGTTTAAAGATTTACCCCATCAAAATTGACCAGTAGTTGGCCAAGGACCATAAGGTCAGCTGTTCTGGCCTTCATTGAAACATGCAAGATGCTCTTTGGAACATTCTCAAATCATGCATAAAATGTAAAATAGAAGAATTTTTTTGTAGTGGTAAACTTTTGGAGCCCACTTTGTATAATTGAATAATGCCTACAGCTAATATCAGCCAAAAATATAATATTTATTTACTTCATGTTTTTGGTTTGGATGCAGCTGCCTGATGTCTGCTAACTAAACTTGTGTCATGCACTGTAAATATTCAGACCCTGTGGCTTCACTGCTCACACAGAGCCCATGATCTGTTTCCATGGCTACACGTGGTCTTGGCATTTGTGGGCGCTCTGATCTTTGAAGGTCTGTTTGTAAGTAGAGCTGCAGGTCTCATCCAGCCGCAGTGAGTGTCAGATGATGTGCCTGCAGTAGTTGAGAGATTCATCTTCACTGTCTCAAGTTGGCTCTTCCTTTGAAGTGTTGCACAGTTGCTGTAGCAACCACATCTTAGTGTCTGCTTTAGTTCACAGTCAATTACAGGGTCCCTCTCTCTATTTCTCATGCATTTTCTTCATTGTCTAATTAAGGCTGCACTATAGAACTATGGCCTGTCATAAAATTACAAGTTAAAAGTGCTTGTGTTGTACTTACCGTCAGTTGTGCTGCTGTCGCTGCTTTTCATCACAGATGAATCAAACATTTTGGGGGCAAAGCGATAATTTATAATGATATAAACCATTTATGATGATTTCATTGCAGACTTCGAGCACAGTTTGAGACAGCTGAGATTTCGCATGCACTTCTAGAGAAGACCTGTGAGATTACTGAGGTCTCACAGAAGCAGAATGCATAAGCAAAATGCTCCATTTGTTCTCCACTTAATGCCATTACAATTGAGATAATAAAGAGAGCTCATTTATCTCATTCACACTTTGTAAGCTCTGTCTCATTCTCAGAGAGTCGGGCAGGGCTGCGGATTGGAGCTACATGTCTGTTCTTCCTCTAGCTGTCAGGCAGGTAACAGTACCGGACTGTCCTGGGGTTTGGTGCAAATAAACAAACTGATGAATGTGTGTGGAAATGCGTGCCGTTCACAGTACTGTGGTCAGCTCAATAAATGACTCATTAAATGCACATTCAGTAGAGCTTCTAATATTTCATCTTACACAAAGTACCGGCTGTTTTATGACAGTATGTGTTTTTTATTGAGGTGTCTGGTGTGAATAGCAGTGTTCTGCGTTGGGGAGCAGCAGTCTACAAGTACTGATGCTACTAATGTAGCCACATTTTGTGCTATTATGACTTTAGTTCAGTACTTCACAAAACACCACAACTTTTCCGATAACAAGCTATTTTTTCTAAAGCGCACAACAGCAGCAAAACAAAATACTACATGAGTTATTAAATTAATTTCCTCATTGTATGTAGCACTGGGAGCCCAAATCGGCTCATTCAAACTGTTAAAAAAAGTTTAACTGCATGGAGTCGCTGTGCATCAGCTTATGCCTTTAGTTTTTCTAATTTGATTCATTTAACACGTCATCTTACAGTAAATAAGAACTATGTTGTTTTTCAGCAGGACTACTGCTTAAATTCACAGGGCCCAGAATATTTTTTTGGAAGTAGGCCCATCTCCAATATAACCAATAGGAAGGCTATAAATCAAAAGATGATTTAAATAATTTAAAACCCCTTAAGTAGATTTAATGTTATTGGTTATTTAATGTTTGTAGTTACTGTAGTTTACATTTATGCATTTGGCAGACACTTTAATCCAAGGTGACTTGGACAGTGTATTTAGGCTATACATTTTTTATTAATACATGTGTTCTCTGTGTTCTAATGCAACTATCTACCAATTGAGCTTTTTTTTTAGACACTTAGCTTAACTGTAATTTAGTTAAATTATGATTAGCTTGTAGTTTGGGAAGCTTCTCCTACACTGCAGGTGTGTTGGTTCTCTCTAAGCTGTATGTGCTGACCGCATAGGCGAGAGGTGATACACTACACAGACCCTGTGTGCTATCAAAGCACCCTCCAGCACTTACTCTGTTAGACCCCTCTGTTCCCTTTGTAACCAGAGCAAAGCCTGATGGGACGTCAGTGCTGTTTACCCTTACAGTGAACAGAGCCCTGCGCTATGGAACAAAAGCCCTATGAGACCACTGTCTGCACCAGGTGTGTGTATGTGATAATATCTCTCATCTGTCAAAAGGGCTGAGAGCCAGATAACTAATAACTCATATAAATTGAGAAAGAGCAGGAACTGATGCACTGTCATCATGTGACCTGAATACCCTTCATAAATATGCGGTCTGTCTTGCATCAAATGCCAGTAACATGTAAACTTAAAGAAATAATGAATATATGTATTTATAAGCCTCAAATATCTGCTTTAGTATATCACTACACAACTATTTGGAATACTCAATTTTGATTGGTCAGTGCAGCATTCTGGAGTCAGACTGGTAAATGTAATGGGCATTGTAATCAGACGTCATTATTGGAAACCAGTAACTCTAAAAGTACTATGGCTTCAATAACTCCTTGGATCAACATTAGAAGTCCACTCAGTAAATTTAAATTCATGTACGCTGAATTTTAAATGATGCGGGTCACCTAGAGGGATCAGGGTGTTGAGATGACAGCCACTAACACTAACCTTAATTATAAATTAATAATTGTAGACGGTTAATGGCATCTCTACATGTCAGTATATAGGGAGTAACATATAGGGTCAGAGCAAATTAATTTAATAGTTGTTCTATTCCTAATGTAATATACATTAATATGCTTTGTAACAAAAAAGGCACACACCAATTCAAAATGAAAAGTTAGTTGTGTGGTTCTGGTTTATATTGTTGTGAGCAGTAGCGTGGGCTTTTCCTGTGGGCCAATTAACTGAGAGCATTGCTCAGTCATCTGTCAGGATACAGCTCATGTAGCTAAAGGTCTGAAGGAAGGAAGTCTGTAATGCCAATGGACTGGAACCTGCAATGTGGCTGGGCAGGGGTGTGAACCCAATGACCTCCAGTTAGATCGGCTCAAGAAATTTCTAGAAAAGGTCAGTAGGGTCAGTTATATAGCTGATGGATTTTATCTGGTTTTTAAATGACGTGACAAATGCACAGATTTAATTGGTTGCTGTTATGCTCATTTACAGAGTCTTGAATTGTTCTGGTTTACTAGGTATACTGGAATAAGTTTTCATGCCTAAAAACATTATTTTTCACATATTTTATATTACATTTTAACACATCTGTTTTCAGTCCACGTCGAGCACTCTGTTTAGTTCTGGATTTTGTAAAGCTCTTCTTCTGAAACATTTGATTGGTCAAGCTGGCCCAGACTGTTGTGATTGGCCCCACCTTGGAGCGTGTTTCTGAAATGTCCCGCCCCTGACAATAACCGTGAGCTTCAGCTTTCTGGTCAACAGTAACAATGGCATCAGTTTTGCATTATCAGTTCAACAAGCAGATCAACAGGGGTGTCTAATACTGTTCCTGGAGGGCCAGAGTTTAGCTCCAACCCCAATCAAACACAACTGAACCAGCTAATCAAGCTTATATTTAAGCTGATTAGAAACATCCAGGCAGGCGGGTTGAAGAAATATGGAGCTAAACTTTGCAGGACACTGGCACACCAGTATTGTTTATGCTCAAACAGCAACAGAAATATATGTAAGGAGGAAAAGCAAATTAATAACAGGAAAAAACACAATTACGAATACTCAGTATGCAAATTACAATGTTGTCATCACTGTTATATTTTAAATGATGATGGGAGATTTTAAAACTGTAATCTTTAAAATACTGCACTGCAACATATTAAAATGAAGCATTAAGGTTAAAAAGCCCTAAACAGAACTTTTGAGGAATATCAAAACTGCCTTACATGTGCTGATATGATCAGATTGTAACATGTTGTATAAAACTTTTTCCAACTTCTAGCTTATATAAATCCTGTTTTATATGAGATAGCAGAGTGTACTGTCACTCCTGGTTTTGGTTTGGACAGCACCACAGGCCTATAAAGTTTTTGTATTTGAACTTAGCGGGGCTTGTAAAATACAAGACATTCGTTTTCTGTCCAAGACAGACAACACTAGAGCTTATTAAATCATCGTTTCGTCATTCTGAGTCCTTTTTAAAATAGACATTTATGATGCAAAAACTCAATTTTTCTTTACAAGCTTTTAAACGTGACTTTGTTAAATTTTGTCTGATCATGAGTATATATAGATAATGATTCTATGTACACACTAACAATGAATGTTTTTACTGTCACAGTTTAAGCCGAAACTCTAGTAAACCTTTAACATTACTGGGTTATTTTGCAGGACACTTAAAGAAAAGTCTTCATTTGATCTCATCACTGTCTAGGAAAAACTATTGAGATATTCAAAGGGTTTTGTTTGAGATTTTCCATGCATTTCAGAAATCTTGTGAAACATAAAGTTGTTGGCAAGAACATTGCACAAGTGTTTGCGTGAGGGCTGAACTGGGAACGTTTGAATGGGTGTAAAGTGGGTGAGTGCAGTGGGGTGTAGGCTGTACTGGAGGACAGCTGCTCCCTGTTTAGGGTGTGATTTATGCTGGCTTGTTGCAGACCTCAGTTTCAGTACTGCTGGAGATGAAACTAACTGAGCTGCTCACTTCACTGCTATAAATCATTTCTCCTGCTATCACTGGCCTGTCTGAGTCTCCCATACAGCTTCTGGAGCACCACACATAAACTTCATTGAATGTGAGAGACATTCAATGTTACTGAATGTCTCTCACACTGATGTGTTGGAAGTACAATTTAATGTTATTATCATTAATGAAAACATTTACAAAGACAAAAGTTTATTTGCACAGCTGTTTCCGCGAAATGCTGTAACGACAATATCAATTAAAAGAATCTCATTTAGGTCATTCAGACAGCCAGCAACAAAACTCATGTAAACATTTCAAAGACTCAATGACATAAACTCAATGGTGAATTCAGACAGTAGTTGTTGTTGTTTGGTGCCGGCTGTCTGACACCAGATCTGAGCCCATCCAGTTCATGCTGCTGAATTATAACCCCCCAGATAATACATTATTGTCAACAACCACTGTAGAATTTGACAAAGTAAACTTTAGATTACATTTTAATGATATTACTTTGATCTTAATCTTAATAAATTAAAAATGCAAACTGTTCTACTAACAATATTCATTTTAATAAATTAACAGAAATGGACCGGGTGCTCAAAGTGTAATTTAATATAATCATATCATCAACAGCTTGTGTCTTTAATTGGCTGTGTTTGGGTTCCGTGACTTGTGTTATGTGTTTAAATACCAGTGCACGTCTCCATATAGTCTGTGACTTTATATGTTTGGCCCGAACCCAGTTTGTCCGCCAGTCCTCAGAGCTCCAAGCCCATCTCTCTGCACCCACTGTCTGCTAATGCCCTGTGCCAACGCGGCTTCATGCTCATGTGCCAGGGGTGGAGGGGCTCTGGCCCACTGCCTGTCCAACTGCGGTCCAGAACCTATGTCATCACCCTGGGTGTCGGGTTCTCCCACATTCCCAGAGTGCTTAACAAGACATAAAGTCAAATGAAACGAAACAGATGTGAGCCTGAGAAGGAGGACCATGTATTGAAGTCGAGCTGAGTTAAGTTTGTTTATTTGTCAATTGCACAACTTACACAGTGTTTACTGGCCATTGAAAAGCTTGTGACGAAGCTCAGATTGCAGAACACTGACAGTGCAAGATGAGTGTGCAGACAAAAACAGATATAAACACCCTGTATGCAAACAAATACAGACACAGTATACAAACACTAAAAAACATAAAATGTGTATAAAGAATTTCACGGATCAGAGAAACTCAATTTGGCCATAAAGAAAAAGATTTTTGCGCAAACATAAACCTTTCAAGACAAACATCCATGAGCTCCATGAAAAGCATGATTAAATTATAAAGTTCAAACCATTCATTATTGTAACTTCAAGGTGAAATACTACATAACCCACTTTATTACTGGAAGTGAAAATGTGACCCTAGGGTGTGTATAGAACTTTTGTGATTGACAGGTGTTCTGTTTCTGGAGAACTTTCTGCAGAATTCGACTGGTGTAAATTCTGTGTGGGCCTGCGTGTTACTGATAACTTATATGCCATATGTCTCCACATGCTGTGTGCATTCTATTACATCAGCATTCGAATTATCCTCTGTGCACACACATACACATCCTCATCCTCATATGTCAGTGCTACACTTTCTCTTACAATAGCTGTAACTGGAGCCAGGAGGTTATGGTGCTGAGAGAACTACAGGAGGACAGAAGTGATCCAGACTGCCCGATTAGAGAGCACTTTACCCAGCGGTCACTGGACAGCCATAGACAGAAGTGTTCCAGGAGAGCAGCTGTCATTTTGGCAAGAGGAAATACTTCCAGTTCCCTAGTTCCTGGGACTCTTTAGTTGCATGCCTAGAACTAGTTGCACTTTTCTTACAGTCATAATGAAAGTACAGTATATGAAGTAGTTCCTACAAGTGAAAAGCCAGGATTATATTACAGGAATGCATGAGGCATGAGTTTCACAAAATACCACAATTTAAGTGAATATTTGCAAAGAACTTTCTTTTGGTGCATTGAGAGTTGTGTTAGCTTTGACACCAAAGAAGGCAAATACTTCAATATTTGTAATAGATTAAGATTGAAGAGCTTTAGGGAGGGATACAATTTCAGTGGTAATCGACTTAAACTTTAGTCTAAGCCTTACACAAAGCTATTGTATGATGACTTGGAACATAGTTTGTAGGTCATATGAACTTTTATGATACCCTTATAGAGTTTTTTTT